>JAQJVL010004164.1:0-30042 GCA_035578905.1 Stictocephala bisonia
CCTTATGGGGGGACCTCGAAACATACTGAAAGAAGAACGGAAATAAATAAAAAAAAATCCTAGGACCAAAACACACGGATGAAGGTACAGACTTCAACCAAGAAAAATAACAGAAAAACTTTCAAATATAGCAGAAGATATGAGAAAACGTAGACTACAATTCAATGGACACATGTACAGACTACCAGAACACAAAACTAACAAAACGATTTCTAACCTTCATACATGGGAAAAAACAGGAGCCCCATGGCTTACACAGGTCAAACAGGACATGAAAAAAGCACAGATCGAAGAAATAAAAATAGCTGACAGAAACAAGTACGGGAACAGAATTGCGAAGTGGAAGCCAGAACCAGAGAATGAGAAGAAAAAAAGAGACATGCCTAAATGGACAGAAGAAAGAAAGAGAGCATTCAGTGAAAAGATGAAAAAAATGGTGGGCAAACAAGAAGACACGAAGCTGAATTGATGTATTGCTTTGCGTGATCCAACAGGGTCTATACGCACATAATAATAATAATAATAATATTAACACAATTTTTTTTTTATTTTTTATTTTAAAAACCCTTCTTTTTTCTTAAATTTGCAATATCTATAACAATGTCCCCCATGGCTGTGTTTCCTAAAATCACTGTTCGAGTTTTAGGCCTAGGCCACATACAGTTCCACAAACATTTTTTCTTCTTCTTTTTTTTTTTAATTTACACTGTTAGAGCCCCCCCAGCTCAGCCGCCGGAAAACAAAATGGAAAGCACTGACCTGAGGACTGAAGACTCCTACCCAAAGATTTTAGGTGGGGCAGCAGGGCCCGCCAATGGCCTCTATACATGGTCCTAAGGCCAGGCTGGCAGTGCAGAATGTTCGACAATCCCCGGACGGCAGGCCGAGGGTAGAAGCGTCCTACTCGAGGACCCTGGACTGCAAGGGTCAAACACAGCCATTAAATACAGTCCAGCCATCACAACAAAATATTACACATAACCACTAAATATAAGGGTGCATGATTTTTCAAAACTGGACATGAAGAGCAAACAAAGACAGTGAAAGATTAACTTTAGGCTATGAATAAATATGTTGGCAAACTCAGATTTAAAACCAATTTACAAATTTAACAAAATTTTAAAAGACGTAATTACGTATATGGAACTAAAATGACAAACTGAAAACTAGGCTATGGATACATGAGCAATAGGTTAAACATGAAAATCAAAGGGTACAGCAAGGCTAGGTTATTGGCAAAGAACAAAAAAATGGTAAGTCGGTAACTACAACTGTAAAAAGGCTCAACAAAACATTTTACAGAACTACTATTGACAATAAAGGCAGATATAAAAAGCATTAACGGTAAAAGTAACATGGAGCACATGCTTTAACCTAGTCTGAGAAACATCTAGACAAAGAACACAAAATTTAAAAAAAAACTCTGAAAACACAAGCAAGAACAAAATTAATATTATTAAAAAACAAAAAAATTCTCCCCAAAAGGGGGTTTATTAAATATTTAAAAATTTAAACAAAAGAAAAATTTTATTTTTAAAGGACCCCTTAAAGCCGAACATGCTATTTCTGCTGCAGCACAAGAAAACTGAACAGACAGCCAACCTACCGAAGGCTCCCTGGAACAGGGAACGAAACGGAACGAGCCAACAGCCCCCCAACAAACGGAAACGCGGGGCATGAGCGATCTCGGCAGCCCGGCAGAAACACGAAAAAAAAAAACGAAATGTACCGGCCCAAAAGCCCCGGGTACAGTTTGTTTTCCCACAATTTACCTTTTTGCAATCTTAACGCAGGAAAAAAGTAAACTGCGCAATGTTAAAAATTCCCTGTAAAGGCCCCTGAATCCCGGAAAAAAAAAAAAAAGTGACTAACACTTGTAGCAAAAGAACCAAAAACATAAATTCCGCAAATAGATGTATCTGCCCGGTTTTTTTGCCCTTGTGTAATTGTAGTATATATGTTTCAGCGAACGGTTACAAAAGCTATAAAAACGCCCTGGGAAAATTGTGTTTTGGTCCCCCGACTTAGAAGCTGGTTTTTTTAGTTTATGACAAAATTAAAAATTTTGGGGTCTTACTCATTCTTTAAACTTTTTTATCTAGACAATCTAATTTTCGATGAAAAAAAAATTTAAATTTTAATTTACCTGTTTTTGGAGTGGAACAAAGGCGTTGAAAGTTAAAAAAAAAATAAAAAAATACAAAAAAAAAAATGGGACATTTAAGGATGGCCCGGGGAAAAACCGCTAAGTCACCTCGGGAAAGTCAAACAACTTAATTTTTAAATACTAAAACAAAATTTCACCGAAAAAGGGGCTAAAACAGGCGGGTTTTTTTTTTCAACTGTAAGGTTTGAATTTATTTTTTATAATTAACTATATTAAAAAACGCTCTATAAAAAAATTAAAAATTTATGGGTCTACATAATTTTGTTATTACTGTATAAAGTTTTTTGAAGTAAACTTCTTTGCGCCCTTTTAAAAAAATTTTTTGGGGATGGGATTTTGGGCCCGGGGAAACCGCGTCAGCCTGAAAAGTAAGAAAAAAAATTTTAAGAACTATGGAAAAAACGTTTTGTAAATCGAAGAAATTTAATCGAAAAAAATTACTGAAAATAAAATAAATAAAAAGTCACGAAAAAATAAATTGAAGAAAAAGTATAGTGAATAATTTTTGGGTAAAAGGGTCTTGTTTTTCATTTATATATCCTGTCTGTTTGTGTGCGGGAGGGGTGAAATGAGAATGGCCAAAAAGTATAACTAACACCGTTGGTCCAACCCGACCCAAAATTTTTTTTTTTTTTTTTTTTTTTTTTTTTTTTTTTTTTTTTTTTTTTGTGGGTTAAAAAATCTCAAAAAAATAACAGTTTTAAACACATTTAAGGGAAAAAAACTTATTAAAATACTTCTTTTTATAAAAAACCCTGTATTTAGGGTTTTAAATAAAAAAAATTTGTTTACCATTGAAAGGCACTAAAAAATTTTTGAAACACCACCATTACTAAAAAACCGAATCCAAGAAAAAAAAGGAAGGTTTTTTAGGGGTTTCCCCATAAAGTAAAGGGTCCCTAATGCGCAAGAGCAAATTTGAAAATACTAAATTTTAAAAACTGTATTTAATAGAACAGGGGCCAAATCCTTTTTTTTTTAACTGAAAAAAATTTGTTCATAGTAAAATAGATAAGGAAAAAAACAAGAAATTTTGATAGATACCGTCACGGGGGAAAAAAGACCTTAAGGAAAAACTTTTTCACACAATATTATACCTGAAAAAGCTATATTTACGAACAAAAATATTTTCCCGCCGGTTTTTTTTTTTTTTTTTTTTTTTTTTTTTAAATTTTTCTCGATTTTTTCGTTAAATAGACTATCATATTCTTTTTTCTTAGTTATCTATGTACTATAAAAAAATCGTTCTTTTAAAAAACGACAAGACTCTTTTTCTAATAAAAAAATAAGCAATTGAGGGAAATTGCAGGGTCCCACGGTTCGGTGTCTGGGACCCGGTCCACTGCCCACGCTCCGACCTTTTTTTTTTGACTCAGGTCGTAGTCGCACAATCTTAAACCTTCCCCAACACTGCATTTCAGCAACTCTCCGCCCCCACGCACACCATTACGAAAACCTTTTTTTTATTTCGGGCCAGACCCCGTTTTTCCCGGCCCACCTCGCTTGGGCCTAAGAAGGGGGATGCGGGCAAAGTTGCTTTTTTTTTTTAGAGAAACCTCGGGAATAAACCCAAACCCTCCCCTAAACTGATCACCCTGTTTCCACAAACTTGATTACCCAGAATAAAAAAAAGGGAAAGAAATTTAAAAAAACTACTTTTTATTCAAAAAAAATGTTCAATATCGTGGTCCCATATTTTTTGTTAGCAGTTTTAATTTTTAAGACCCCTATTATATAGGGGTGTCTTAAAATTTGAAAAGGGGGGGCCCCGTTTTTTGTACTATAAAAAATGGGTTAATTTTAAATGCGAAAAAGAATTGTCTAAAATCTTTTTAAAATTTTATGTTTTTTAAAGAAAAAAGCATTTTTTACACTTTTTCTAAAAGGCGTTTGGGTATGAAATAAAATTAACACTTTGACTGTAAAAGGGTTTCAAATGATATGGGCCTTTGTAGTTATTTCCCAAAAAACCCAGAGGCCGACTACATAAACTTACCTTTAGTACCCAAAACCCCGCCGGGGGTCGAACCCCCGGCCATGAAACGGGTCGTCCCAAAAAACCCTCCGAGCCATTTTAATCGGTTTTTAGTAATGTTTCCACATTTTTCGTTATTTATAGAAATAAATGGTAAATCCCGTAGAAGGGGAATAGGCCCTTTTTAAGACAATACCTTAAAAATTTTTTTATTTAATTTAGAAAATTTAAACATACAAAAGAAAAAAATTTTTGACTTTGATGAAATTTTTGTGAAAAATATCAAAAACATTTTTAAAAAAGCTGTATATAGGGGTTTAAATAAACTTTTTTATTATTTATTTTTAAACTTAGAGTTTTTTCATTTTATTCTTTTTTTTTTTTTTTGGGGAAAATTACATTTTTCTCCCCTCACCCTGGGAATCTTTAAATTTGTATTTTGAGAAAAAAGAAGGGGGTGTTTGTCATTAATTTTGTTTTTAAATCAATTTTTTAATTTTACATTTCAGGCACCTTCCCGGGAAAAAATACATTACAAATTTACAAGCCAAATTGTAGGTAAAAGGTCACCCCAAATTTTATAAAAAAATATATAAAATAAAATTTGGAAGGGTTTTTTTTTAAATAAAGGGTATAAAGAAAAGGGTTAGCCAAAATATTATTTTTCCATCACGGGAAAAAAACCCAATGCTCCCATAAAAATACAACAAGCCTTCCTTTAGTTTTTTACAATTTTCCAGGTGTTTTAAAAATTTTCGGATGCCTTAAATCCTCAAACGCAAAATTTGGGGGTCCCATTGAATCTTAAGCATAAAAGTTTTTTGTAAAAGGGAAAAATCATATAAAAGTAATTTTTAAATAAAAAAAAAAAAAAAGGTGTGCTGTTTGTATGGTCTCCCCCCAGACTACTAAGATGCAAAAACCAAAACACCCAAAAATATCCAGACAACTTAGATCAAAAACCAAAAAAGCAATATAAAAAAAACTAAAAGAAACCATGCACAACAATATAAAATTTAAGAGTAAAAAATAATGAAAGGGGCGCTGAAAAAAAAAAAAGACCGACATTTTAGATCACACAGGGGCCCCACGCCTGGGGATAAGCCCTTTTTCCGCGACCCGGGCGTATCGCCCCATACAACGAACCACTCCCCATGAGGAGAGTAAAGCACGGGGCTCAAAAATAACCCCAACATGGATGAGCGTAACGGACGCGAGCTCACCCCCCAGAAAAACCCATCGGCCCTTGAAATAGAAGACAAAAGGGAATTAGTATTTTAAAACCCCCAAAGAAGAAGTAAAAAGAGAAAACAACTGATTAGTATATTAAAAACAAAATTTAAAGACAGAGGTTGGGTTTTTGCAGGCCTCGGGAACAACACTTTTCCGGGAAAGACAGTGGGTAGGATGCCCCTTTTTTGGGAAAGGGGTTTGGGGCCCTTAAAAGAACAAAAAAGTGGGGGTTTTGGGTTTTTTTGGAAGGTAAGATTGAGGAAGGGTGAAGCGGGCTTGACGACCTCACTGTATTCCCGAGAAGACTCAAAAAATAAGGTGGCTTTTCAACAGACTTTTGGGTGGTTTTCGGGCCTCAAAAAAACAACCCTTTTGGGGAAATAGACAGTAAGCAAGATAAGCCATTTGACCCGGGTTTTGGTGCCTAAAAAAATAATTTAAGGGAAAAAGTCATTGACCCGGTTTGGTGCCCCCGTAAACAAATGATTTAAAGGGAAAAGGAAATAGGAGATAAAATTGTCTGAGCCAACTCGGGGTTTTTAGTTTGCTATCCTGGAGCCACCCGGGAAACCGGGCGGCGGTCCGGGGTGGATGTCTGAGCCAACTCGGGATTAGCTGCTATCCTGGGCGACTTTTGGCTTCGCAGGCTTTTGGGGAAAGAGGGAAGAATTTTTAAAAAGAGAAAACATTTTGATTAGTATATTAATACACAATTATAAACAGAGTGTTGGGGGGTTTTTTGCAGGCCTCAGAACAACACCTCTGGAAAGACAGTAGGTGGGAAATGCCTTTGATGGTTTGGTTTTGCGGGCCTTAGAAAAGCAAAGTGCGGGGTTTGGGGTTTTGGGAAAGGGAAAAGATTGAGGAAGGGTGAAGGGGTGCTCACGACCAAAAGCGGTTTTCCCTCGAGAAGACCAAACAAAAGGGGCTTTTAAAAACAGATTGTACGGGGGTTTTTTGGGGGCCTCCAAAACAACAACCCTGTTGAGGATAGCCCAGGGGTCCCTACTGCCGGGGGTTTTTCCGGGGCCTCAGAACGACAGTAAGAAAAGGAAAAGCCATTTGAGTGGGTTTTGGTGTCCGTAAAAAAAAATAATTTAAAAGGAAAGGGGTGATAGAAAAAGATGCCCTGAATCAACTCTGGATTGGGGCTGCAATCCTGAAGCAAGCTGTTTGGCAGGCAGGTAGGAGAGGTTCTGAAAGGGAAAGGGGGGGCTGCTTAAAGGGAGGAAACTGATCAAGGAAGATGATCGGGGAGCGGAGCTTGAAGAAGTGATACCGTCTTCAAAGGTGTCGCGTATTTTATAGACCCTCGCGGGAGTGGGGTGGGGCCCTTTTCTGTTTGGGGTTGTTTTTTTTTTTTTTATTTTATTTTTTTTCCATTCCAACGGTCAAAGACCAAATTATAAACATTTACCTAATACATATAAAATATGATTAAAAGTGTAAAAGCTATAAATGAAAAAAAAAAAACAATACCCCAAACCATACCGAATAACCAGTGAAAAACTAAGGGGGGGGGGGAAACGAGCATTGGGTTTTTTCCCAATAAATGTTAGACTGTCATTGCAAAGTTTGTAAGGGAGGGGCAAGGTCATTTAAACCCTTTAAAAATTTTAGGCCCTGAAAAAAGGGGCCCTTTGGGCCCTGAAAAGGGGCCCTTTGGGTCCCCCAAAAGGACCGTTTGAAAAGAATGGAAAGAAGGGTTAAGGAAAAAGGGGGTTTTGAGGGAGCAAGTCTCCCCTCTGATGTCCCCCAAAACTTTTGCAATAATATTTGTGTCGCCCTTTTTTGGGTGTTCAGGGGTTTTTCATCCGCGAGGTAACTTTAGTTTTGTAGCGTTTTTCCCCCCCACATTCCAAGGCTACTTCCCCGGGTCTGAGAGACGCTGAACATAGAAGTAGCGTTTTCCCCCCCGGATTTAAGCCGTTTATTCGCAGCCCCCCTTGAGGGGGGAGTCGCCTTTATGGGAGTTTGTTCCCCTTGCTGCTTGAGGAGCCGTTCGCTTTGGCTTGTGTCTCGCACACAATACTTCCCAAGAGCGCTGGCTTTTTCCCCATCCCCTCCCCCTTTTGCCCCCAAGCGCAGGAACCCGGTGCTGCAAAAGGGGGTCTTAGAGCCTGCACGCCTTTTTGGGACCCCTCTGAAGGCTTGCAAATTTCCTCGAAGGGGGAGTGGGAGGAAACGGAGACAGAAAAGGGAGCGAAGACAAAAAAGAAAGCCCGTGGCTGGTAGAAAAGGGGGGCAGTAGTCGAAGGCGGAGGCAGTGGGGATTTTTGGGGGTGCAGCGGGTGGTAGAGGGCGGGCAGTATCGAAGGCGAAAAGGCCAAAATTTTGGGAATTTTGGGATGCAGCGGCTGGTTTGAGGGAGGGCATATCGAAGGCGATTGGGAGTGGGGATTTTAAACGAAAGGGGGCAGGAAAAAACTCGGGTTTAGGGAGACAGATTTTACAGGGGAAAAGGGTGCTTTCGGCATCTTCCCAGCTTTGCTAGGTCTATATCGGTCCCCCCCAAGAGCCTGCTCCAGGAAAGTCCCTGTGGGGCTTTTCCCCAAAAATAAATTGGAAAAAGAAATGGAAAAAGAAAAAAATTTTTTAAATTTTTTAAATTTAAGAGGCAAGTGCAAGGGAGTGGCAGGAAACGATTTCCTCACCTGGGGGTCCCCTAGTAAAGATTGGGGGGGTGGTAGATTCTGGGGGCTATGGTAAAATTCTTGTAACGAATGATTCCTGCAAAGGGTTTCGATCCCCGCTTTTCTCTATTTCCCAAAGGGGGCGGGGTTTTGCTAGATTTGGTTTTAAATTTGCCCCAATCAGGAACAAGTAAGCCCCGTAAATACAATCGCATCTTTAAGGGGTCATTTTTTGTTTTAAAAGATCCTGGGCCCAATTTTTCCCCTACTCACGATTCCTAAAAAAAACCCCTTTTTAAAACAACTACGTTTTAAATCTAAAAAAAATTTGGTTTTTATAAAACCCAAAACGGCAACTTTTAAATTTTAAAGCTAGATTTTTAAAAAAAACTTGCCTAGTTCCATCATTTTAACCGGGCCAAATCACAAACATCAATTTTTTTTAAAAATTTTCAAAAAAAAATTTTGGGCATTGGGGGTTTTTCCTGTGGGGGTGTAAAAAATAAAAAATTTGCTTTATGCACTAGCTACTAAAGCAAGATAAAACAAGCATGCACTAGAAAAAACTAACAGTAAAGGAAGAAAGATCAAGGGATGCACTACAAAACCTTTAAAAGGGAAAGGGGGAAAAGGGCCCTGAAAAGAACACATGTTTCTTTTGTAAAAAACACAAACAAATAACCATTGGTTTAAAAACAAAGTGTTGCAACTAACTTAAAATTTCAAAAATCAAAAAGTTTGGTCAAAAGGGCATCCCAAAAAAAAAAAAAAAACTATAATGGAAGGTTGTTTTTTTGAAGGTAGTAAGAGATAACGGGTTTTTCCAAAATATTATTCCCCCAACACGGGTTTAAAAAAACCAATTCTGCCCTAACAATACAACAAGCCCTTTCCCTTTGTTTTTAAAAATCTTTTAAGGGGTTTTAAAATTTTTGATGCCTGAAACCCCCAACCCCCCACAATTTTGGGGGACTAAAAGAATCCCTTTAAAACAAACAAAGGTTTTTATAAGTATAATCATATACATGTAAAATGTTTTAAAAAAAAAAAAAAGGTGTGCTTTTGATTGTGCCCCCCACCAACCCACTTTTGATCCAAAACCCAAAAAAAGCCCAAAATATTTTACTAAACAAGCATGCACTAACTATAAATAAGTTAAAATAAAGAATAATGTTTAAGGGCGCTGAAAAAAAAAAAAGACCGACAGTTTAATCACACAGGACCCTGCCTGGGGGTAAGCCCTTTTTTTCCCCGGCCGGCGTATCGACCCCTTTCGTACCAACCACTCCCCATGAGGAGATGAGCACAGGGTTTACATAACTCCAACAAAGGATTTAAACGAAAACGGACCCCGAGCTCAGCCCCCCCGACAAAAACCCTCGGGCCCTGAAAAAGAAGACAAAACGGATTGTATATTAAACCCAAGAAGAAGCTGAAAGAGAAAACAAAATGAATTTTATATTAAAAACACAATTTTGAAAAAGTGGGTTGGGGGGGTTTGCACCTCAGAAAAAACACTCTGCCGGAAAGAAAGTTGGGAGGAAACACTTTGTTTTTAAAGGGTTTTTTCGGGGCCCTTTGAACAACAAAGTGCAGGGATTGGGTTTTGGAAGGTAAGATTGAGGAAGGGTAAGCGGTGCTCACACCCAGCGGTATTCTCGAGAAGACCTCAAACATAATTTTTTTTTCAACAGAAAGGTTGGGTGGTTTTTCTGACCTCAAACAACAATCGTTTTTGGGAAAAACAGGGTCCTAAAGTCGGGTGGTTTTTTGAGCCTAGAAAAAGCATTAAGCAAAGGGTAAGGCATTTAAGACCTTTTGGGGGTCCGTAAAAAATGACTTAAGGAAAGGTAATAGGAGATAAGGGTGGCTGAAACCAACTCGGATTGGGTGCTATGCCGGGGCGGACTGGTTTTTTGGGGTGGGCTGCGTCCTTGGTTAAGCGCTTGAAGAGGTCGGGGACCTTTCCCAGAGGGTATCTCGGAGGCCGGTTTGGGTAAAGCTGCGTAGCGTCCCATGAAACCCGCTCCGGCCCCCGGGGCTGGAAAATAGTGATGTTTTTCTTTCCCTGTGTACAAAGGGTTGTAGGAGTGGGGAGCGGGGTGAACGCGCGGTCAATTTTCCCCGAAATTTAAATAATTTTCATTATTTTCCGACTACTACAAAAACCCACCCGCCCGCCCCTACACGTACAGTGGGATTTTACCCCCCTCACCCGCCCATACACTACATTTGGGATTGAAACCCCCCCGCCCGCCCTTACACGTACAGTGATATTAACCCACCCACCCACCCATACATGTACAGTGGTATTAATGTCAATAACAAAGTGCTGTATGGGTTATTCGCGTTGTAAGGCTTATCTCAGAATATTCCATGCCGATGGTGATATGCATTTTTTATAACCATATCAGATGAAGCTACAAAACTGCACACATTATTGTGCCAAACACGACGTTACACCACTACTATACTTCGCGCTAAGCCTTACACTACTTGTCAAAAAAACTGATTTGAAATTAAAAATGAACAATTTTACTGGCAAATTTAGTGGATAGTAATAAAAAATGTTAGTTTATGTATCAAATGTATGTATTTTGTAATATTTTACCTTGTTACATAATCGTAAATGGTATAGTGGACCATTCTTGTAGCTAAGTGAGGTCCTAAAGACACGTGTTTAGATACCTCAGTCTGTTCTTGTAGCTAAGCGAGGTCCTAAAGACACGTGTCACCCACCCATATATGTACAGTGGTTTTGACCCACCCGCCCACCTATACTCGTACAGTGGTAATGACCCACCCGCCCACCCATACACAATACATGGAGTGGGTTCCATTATGTGTATATGTGACCCACTCGCCCACATATACACGTACAGTGGTATTGACCCACCCGCCCACCCATACACGTACAGTGATATTAACCCCACCCACCCACCCATACATGCCACTGCACGTGTAATGGGCAGGCGGGGTGGGTCAATGCCACTGTGCGTGTATGGGTAGGTGGGTGGGTCAATGCCACTGTACGTGTATGGGCGGGAGGGTGGGTCAATGCCACTGTACGTGTATGTGTGGGAGGGTGGGTTAATGCTACTGTACGTGTATGGGCAGGCGGGTAGGTCAATGTCACGTATTGTAGGCGAATGGGGTGGGCGGGTGGGTCAATACCACTGTACGGGAGGGTGGGTCAATGCTACTGTACGTGTAATGGGCAGGCGGGTGGGTCAATGTCACGTATTGTAGGTGAATGGGTGGGCGGGTGGGTCAATACCACTGTACGTGTATGGGTGGGTGGGTAGGTCTGTGTGTAGATATGGCTTTGCCGTATACAGTTATTGCCGTAACACATTCATAAGTTTGTATTGGTTATGTTAGGTTAACCTAAGTTATGTTTATGTAAGTGAATGAACGGAAAAATATCCCAAGTTACTTTTAAACCGGTGTGGTCTGTGACGTAATGAGAGGTTTGGTCATTAGATCAATTGTACATAAAGATTAAAGTCGTTATTACGTTATTACTCGTACAATTTATGTTTTATTATAAGACGAAAATGTACTTACCCACCCATTATATGTTTTGGTATAATGTACAATTATACAAGACATTTCTCGATTCAGTGTATAATTCTACCCCAGAAAAATGTGTCATACGTCAATATTTGCCCTGGTTGGATTTTTCTCAAAAAAACTTCAAAGCTTACAATGGTATTGACCCACCCGCCCACCCATACACGCACATTGGTATTGACCCACCCACCCACCCATACACACACATTGGTATTGACCCACCCGCCCACCCTTACACGCACATTGGTATTGGCCCACCCGCCCCACCCATACACGTTCATTGGTATTGACCCACCCGCCCACCCATACACGTACAGTGGTATTGGCTAACCCGCCCACCCATACACGTACAGTGGTAATTAACCCACCCGCCCACCAATACACGCTACAGTGGTATTAAACCCACCCACCTACCCATACACGTACAGTGGTATTGGTAAACCTAAGTTATGTTTATGTAAGTGAATGAACGGAAAATATCCCAAGTTACTTTTAACCGGTGTGGTCTGTGACGTAATGAGAGGTTTGGTCATTAGATCAATTGTACATAAAGATTAAAGTCGTTATTACGTTATTACTCGTACAATTTATGTTTTATTATAAGACGAAAATGTACTTACCCACCCATTATATGTTTTGGTATAATGTACAATTATACAAGACATTTCTCGATTCAGTGTATAATTCTACCCCAGAAAAATGTGTCATACGTCAATATTTGCCCTGGTTGGATTTTTCTCAAAAAACTTCAAAGCTTACAATGGTATTGACCCACCCGCCCACCCATACACGCACATTGGTATTGACCCACCCACCCACCCATACACCACACATTGGTATTGACCCACCCGCCCACCCTTACACGCACATTAGTATTGGCCCACCCGCCCACCCATACACGTTCATTGGTATTGACCCACCCGCCCACCCATACACGTACAGTGGTATTGGCTAACCCGCCCACCCATACACGTACAGTGGTATTAACCCACCCGCCCACCAATACACGTACAGTGGTATTAACCCACCCACCTACCCATACACGTACAGTGGTATTGACCTATCCGCCCACCCATACACATACAGTGGTATTTACCCACCCGCCCACCCATACACATACAGTGGTATTGACCCACCCACTCACCCATACACATACAGTGGTATTGACCCACCGGCCCACCCATAAACGTGCAGTGCTATTGACCCACCCGCCCGCCCATACACATACAGTGGTCAATACCACTGTACGCATATGGGAGGGTGGGTGGGTCAATACCACTGTACGTGTATCGGAGGGTGGGTGGGTCAATACCACTGTACTTATATGAGAGGGTGTGTGGGTACGCATATTAACATAAAAATATATTTAATATGCGTAGTACGGATTACCAATACCACTGTACGTGTATGTGTGGGCGGGTGGGTCAATACCACTGTACGTGTATGGGTGGGTGGGTGGGTCAATACCACTGTACGTGTATGTGTGGGCGGGTGGGTCAATACCATTGTACGTGTCTGGGTGGGTGGGTGGATCAATATCTCTGTACGTGTATGGGTGGGTGGGAGGCCAATATTACTGTACGTGTATGGGTGGGTGGGTGGGCCAATATTACTGTACGTGTATGGGTGGGTGGGTTTTCCAGTAGCAGTCAATGTGTTAAGGAGAGATTCAAGACCCAAGTAAAGATATCTGAAGTTATATGGAGGCTTCTCACAAACCTAAGACGTACATAACATCTAAAATTGTAAAATCAGAGTTATCCGTTGTAGTAGAAAGATACAGCATAACACAGCCTATTATATACCTATATATATATACGAATCAATACCATTGTTCGTGGATAGGTGGGCGGGTGAGGCCCCATCACCGTACGTGTATGGGTGGGTGGGTGGGTTATAATAATGGTACGCGTGTATACGCGGAAATACCATTGTACGTGTATGGGTGGGTAAATACCACTTTACGTGTATGGGTGGGCGGGTGGGTCTATACCACTGTACGTGTTTGGGCGGGCGGGTGGGTCTACACCACTGTACGTGTATGGGTGGGCGGGGTGGGTCTATACCACTGTACGTGTATGGGTGGGTGGGTCTATACCACTGTATATGTATGGGTGGGCAACTAAAGGACCTATAACATTACGTCGAATCCGAACCACGTAGTATTGTATAGGTATAGGTATATACAATACTGTATAGGTGGGTATTGTAAATGTATGGGTGGGCAGATGGGTCATCACCACCATACCTGTATGGGTGGGTGGGTGGGTTAATACCACCGTACGTGTATGGGTGGGGTGGGTGGGTCAATACCACTTTACATGAATGGGTGGGCGGGTGGGTCAATACCACTGTACGTGTATGGGTGGGCAGATGGGTCATCACCGCCGTACGTGTATAGGTGGGCGGGTGGGTCAATACCACTGTACGTGTATGGGTAGGCGGGTGGGTCAATACCACTGTACGTGTATGGATGGGCGGGAGGGTCAATACCACTGTACGGTATTGACAGTACTGTACCACTGTATGGGCGGGTGGGTCAATACCACTGTACGTGTATGGGTGGGCGGGTGGGTCAGTACCACTGTATGTATATGGGCGGGTGGATGGTTCAATATCACTGTACGTGTACCGTTGGGTGGGTTTGTCAATACCACTGTACGTGTATGGTTGAGCGGGTTTATCAATACCACTGTAGGTGTAAGGATGGGTGGGTGGATCAATACCAATGTACGAGTATAGTTGGGAGAGTGTAAATACCACTGTACATTTACCAGCTATGGGTAGTCCACTATCAGCCATTTGTCGGAAGTTTATTTACAGCATCATGAAGACTCATGACTTAGAAGTACAGTCTATGGTAACAGTAGTTCAATACTACTGTACGTGTATGGGTGGGCGGGTGGGTCAATACCACTGTACGTGTAAGGGTGGGTGGGTGGGTCAATACCACTGTACGAGTATGGGTGGGTGGGTGGGTCAATACTACTGTACGTGTATGGGTGGGTGGGTGGGTCAATACTACTGTACGTGTAAGGGTGGGCGGTGTGGGTCAATACCACTGTACGTGTACGGGTGGGCGGGTGGGTCGATACCACTGTACGTGTATGGGTTGGCGGGTGGGTCAATACCACTTTACGTGTATGGGTGGGCGGGTGGGTCAATACCACTGTACGTGTATGGGTGGGCGGGTGGGTCAATACCACTGTACATGTATGGGCTGTACATTATTTATTACATGTTATGGGTGGGTCAATACCACTGTACGTGTATGGGTGGGCGGGTGGGTCAATACCACTGTACGTGTATGGGTGGGCGGGTGGGTCAATACCACTGTACGTGTATGGGTGGGCGGGTGGGTCAATACCACTGTACGTGTATGGGTGGGCGGGGTGGGTCAATACCACTGTACATGTATGGGTGGGCGGGTGGGTCAATACCACTGTACGTGTATGGGTGGGCGGATGGGTCAGTACCACTGTACGTGTATGGGTGGGCGGGTGGGTCAGTCCCACTGTACGTGTATGGGTGGGCGGGTGGGTCAATACCACTGTACGTGTATGGGTGGGCGGGTGGGTCAATACCACTGTACGTGTATGGGTGGGCAGGTGGGTCAGTTACTACTGTACGTGTATGGGTGGGCGGGTGGGTCAGTACCACCGTACATATATGGGTGGGCGGGTGGTTCATTACCACCCGCCCGCCCATACACTTACGGTGGTAATGACCAACCCACCTGCCCATACACTTACGGTGGTAATGACCCACCTGCACGCCCATACACTTACGGTGGTTAAGGATGACTCGTATTGTTTACGCTCTGCAAACTGTTTCTTTGATTAAAATTTTGCTCCTGTGTTCACCCTTTGGCTTCAAAATTTGCTTAAGACATAAGACATAAGATATTTATTTCCATTTAAATACCTTTAGTACATAGGAATTGTTAATAATACAGTCAATTAAATAAAATACAATTATTTACAATATATCAATGGTATGGACATAATTCTAATAATTATAGCTAGTTATCATATTATTTAAGTTAAATTAGTGGCCCCACCTCAGCATTGAGGAATTCATCAATTGAATAATAAGCATTATCACACAACATCCTCTTGACCTTTTTTAAAAAATGATTGATCATTTTTATATTTGTACTATTCACACACAACTTATTCATTATTTTACAGGTTCTATAATAAGTTGATCGTTCAAATTTACTGGTTGTGTGAAGTGGATATGTTATGAAATTCTGCCGTATTATGATTTAAATTATAAGGATTTTTTAAATTTATTACGGTTTTTAACAAAATATTTACACATTTCAAAAATATATAAGCTTGGAAGTGTTAAAATTTTACCAGAAATAAAAAAAGGTCTGCAATGAGATCTGAATGGTTGCCTGAATATCCTTATTGCTTTCTTTTGAATTTAAAAATCCGGCCAAAACTATCTGCTCCCATGCTGCCCCAAACGAGTAATCCATAGCCAATTAAACTTTGAAAATTTAAAAAATATACGGTTTTCTTAACATTATTAGAAACGCTTCTATTACTCGGGTCTTTTACATAGCTTACTCATACATAGGAGGACGTAAGCTTGAGTAAGCACACTTTTTAAGATTACTATAGTTTCGTCACCTCTAGTTTCGTTATTAATCAACCGATTTCGTTCAAATTTAATACATATGCACTATCTACCCATAGTAAAATATTTCATAAATAAAATCTCAGGACTTATCTTTTCCCCCACCACTTTTCTTTAAAACGGTCTAGTTTCGTTCACATTTTGTAAATATATACACACTACCTACAACAAAATGTTTTTGGAAACGTCTCTGGACTTATCTTCCCTCACAACGCTTTTCTATGCAACGCTCTAGTTTCGTTATTTTACCGAGCGATATCGTTCAAGTTTGGCGAACATATACTTTTTTTTATTTATTTATGAAAATAAAAAATTTATGATCTAAAAAAAAAAAAAAATCTACAGTGGATGTAGACAACATACCACTGCTTATTCGAGTCTCATATCTCCTACTCAATAGCGCTCTGGGGAGGAACGGACTCTAACCTAAATAAAATTTTTATTTGGCAAAAAAGGGCTCTACGGAGCATTTTCAAATTACATCCACAAGTATCTTGCAGGGAACATTTCGGCATTCTAGGAATATTTACAGTCCTTAGTCTTTACATCCTAGAAGTAGCAACCAACACAAAATTTAACCTAGCAATAGTAGAGGGTAAAACCCATTCCTACAATACTAGGACAAAAAATGAGCAACATAGGCTCAAAATTTATGAAAAAAAAAACAGCATATTCTGGTCAAAAAATTTTTAATGCATTTAATACCACTGTACGTATGGGTGGGTGAGTCAGTACCACTGTACATGTATGGGTGGGTGGTTGGGTCAGTACCACTGTACGTGTATAGGTGAGCGAGTGGGTGAGTACTAGTAGTTCAACAAATTAACCCACCCTCCCACCCATACACGTACAGTGGTACTGACCCACCCACCCATACACGTACAGTGGTATTGAACCTATATCAAGCAAGAAAATAATATAACAAAATACAAAAATAAACTAAAAAGCTTCCTACTAAAGAAACCATTGTACAGCCAGCAAGATTTCCAAAATTACATAAAGGACTCCCCCTGAATCAACCTTTTACCCCCTACCACTCCTTTATGACGGATCCAACGCCATCACGGCCATATGGATGACATCTTAAGTACCAAGTAAGTAAGTACCAAGTCTTGAAGGTAAGAAATTATTTGAATTAACTTTTTTACCAAGCTAATTACTCCATTTGGAGTATCGTATTATTACCTCTCTTTAAATGTTAATCCTAATTATTTTAGTTAAGTTCCACTACCTATTATTTTATTTGCAGTTATCCATTCATTTTAAACGACTGCGATTTTAGTCACTTGTTGTCACTTCAGGTAGCTTTATTATTTTGTTACCAATCATCTCTTATTTTATGAGATGGCACCTAGTAGGCTAGCCAAAGTCTAGGTTAAATTATTGCTCATTGATATAAATTTGAGTCTAGGTTATTATTGCTCATTGATATAAATTTGTGTAATGATTGAAGATAACTGTTTTAATTAATAAGAGTTAAAATGTTTTTTCTTTATAGGCTTGTAGAATAATTTTGTTTAATGTTTGATTGGTATAAGTTAAATGCGAGTTTTGAAATTTGTCTTGGCCTAATTCTCAGCGCAGATATTTTACTTGTTTTAAGTACATACACAACACTTCAATTTATTAAAATTGGTAATGACACTATTCAAATTGGTTATTATTCATTAAAATATAGATGAGGATTAAAAATAATCATGGTCACTAGGTAATGAGTCTAATAGGTATAGGGATCATTGTCTGTCAGATCCCTTTTATCCCCTTTATTTTGGAAATTCAAACGGTTGTAAATTTGTATATTTTCGATCTTATGTTTTAAGTAAACTACCATTTTCTGTTCTCAATAATAGTATCCACAACTATAACACAACAAGTAACAATTAGATAAATAGAAGCTGCAATAGGCTAAGTAAAACGTTGAGTAGTCATGTCTATTAAGATATTTAATAAGTTAAATAAAACTTATCAAATTGTATTCTGATAAGTCAGTTTTTGAAAAAAATGGTAATTATGCACTTTCTTGCCACATCTGAAAATATGATTTCATGTTGAAAAAGTGGTGAAAAATCAGTTTATATCTCTTGAGGAGTTTGATGTCATCCGCGGAAAACTAGTTTTTTACCGAAAAATTGAAAAACTAAGTTTTTAATCTTATAGTGAAAAAGACCAACTTTTTTAAAAATCGTTATTTTTCAACATCTTTTTATTCATTTATCTTGTTTTTTTTTATGCTGAACACAAATATACAACTGGTTTTGTAGTAAAATTATTTTTCAGCTCGAAAAATGCAATTTTTACTGGCATAACCTAACTTATCTTAATTGTCTATTTTCTCAACAAACATTCGTAATTTGCGTTAAATACCAAAACAATTTATGGTTGGCTCTTAGGAAATACTTTTTATTCTGTTAGTGACCTCATGTCCGTAAAGGAAATCTAACTTATTAAATCAAGCTTTTACTACCTGATCAACATTTTTATTTAGGCCTATTAATTTTCATTGTAAAACTTAATGTGTAAATTTTATCTTATTTATATATATGTTTTTATCACTGCTATAGTTTATTTTATCTCTCAAGTTTTCTGTAATATTTTCTCAAATTTTAATGGATTTTTTGTCACTTTCGGTCAAAACTTAAGCAATTATAGATGGTTCTTTTTTAACTAGCAATCTGTGACAACAGGTATTTCTTAAATTTTGAGCTACCACAAAATAAATCATATAAATATGGTGATAAATAAATAAGCTATTTGATTTATCACCAATCTTTAAGCTATATTATCCAATTTTAATGTTAGTTTTTTTAATTTATAACACCAGAAAATGTGATAATTTAAGAACAGATTACTGTGCATACATCAAAACCTTGAACAGTTTCAATTCAATATCTGCTAAATTACATAACAAGCTCCCCAGTAAAATTAAGAATTTAGAAACTAAGTGTTATAAACAAAAATTAAGGCATTATCTTATTCAAAATTGTTTTTATAGTGTGAATGAATTTTTAAACTCTTGATATGTATACTTGTATTTTTTTTACTATATTATTATATTTCTTTTATAACTAGTCTGTGTTTAAATTTTCTTTAGTTTATTTTTCATGTGACAATTTCAATTTTCATGTGTGTTATGTTGCATTAATTTATATTTTATTGGTATTGTGCAAAAATATCTAATTCAATGTATTGCTTTGGAAAAATCTTGCTGTACATAATAGTGATTAGTTCCTTAGGTTAGTATATGACGACGTTTATACAAACATTGTAACTCTGTATACTCTGTATTGTTAAATGACAATAAAATTTGAATTTAATTGAATTGAATTCGTTTAAATGTGCTTTGAGATTGATAAGTATTGTATGTGTGGTATGGTATTATGATAAATAAAAGTTATTTAAAATGATAAATATAAAGTATCAGAAATGTATATTACAGTATTTGCATTTATAATTGATATGTTACAAAAATCAAATTTGACCTTTTAAAATAAAAAAAAATAAAACTAATATTTAATGCACTACAATGAGATATTAATTTTAAATGTAATTTTACTAGACACAATGTTTAAATCTTTATGTATAATATGTGAAGCAGTTTTTTGTCAACGCAACTCCTCCCTTATTTCTTGACCAATTTAAACGGTTGAGGTGTTAAAAAATTTGCCTTTGTTCGTAGTTGTGCAGTAAGGTCTTACTTCTTCAAATTTTTCACCCTGAAGGGCACGGGAAGCCCTCAAAGTTATTTTTTCGGCCATAAGAATAACATGGAGAGAGATTATTATGAATCGAAAAGTAACAGATGTTTAAATATGAATAATGTTTTACAAAAAGTTTTAACATCAGTTGAAATGTAAACAATGGTATTTGTACTATTGATGAGGTTAGACCTTTCATAATGTTAAGCTATGGAAGGTTTAAGGCATAGTGTAAAAGGTAATTTAATACAGTTATTTTATGTATCTGATTAATATTTACCTGTTTAATAAAAACAAATGAAACAGAACTAGGCTAAAAACAAATGTTTGAAATAGGCTAAGTAATATCATTGTGTGTATGATAGTAAATAGGTAGCAATTTGTAATAATGTGAGTGAGATGCTGTTAATAAATTTAATATTGTGATTTTACGTTATACAGTTAACCTACTATTATTTGTAGTCAAAAGTCACAAGCCGAAGGCCGAGGTGTAACGAGCGCAGCGAGTAACGGGGTTGGCACATGTAGCGTACAGGGGTGACCCCTAGTTATAAACCAATAGGCCTTGGCCTACCTGTAATTTATTTTTTTTTTTAAATAGGCCTACTTTACTATTCATATATTCATTAGTTTATAAAATCAAACTCCAGGAATATAACTAAATTATATTTTTTAAAGACTGAAATTTATTTTAAAAGGTATAAAAAAAAAAAAAAAAATGTAAGTTTGTTATTGAAGGTACTTAATTTTCTTTCAGGTGCATATTACAGTACTTTGAATTAATTATATTTTTTAAAGACTGAAATTTATTTTAAAAGGTATAAAAAAAAGACAAACAAAATGTAAGTTTGTTATTGAAGGTACTTAATTTTCTTTCAGGTGCATATTACTTTGAATTTTTATAAAATTTTCTTTTAGTCAAACATATTTTTCTTTTTAGGGGGAAGGCGAATTCCGAGATCCAGAAAATTAACTTACAATGGCTAGCAAGTACCAGCATAGGAAATCTTCTTTTCAAAACAGTTGGGTGGATAACAAGGAGCTCGGAAAATGGATTCAAAAAGTCCCCAATGACATGTATTCTGCCAAGTGTCGCTTTTGTCCATCAGCCATTATCTCTCTTTCTTCTATGGGGCGGCAAGCTCTTGTTAGTCACATGAAAGGAAAGAAACATGTGAAAGCCATTTCTATGGGATCGTCACCTACCTTAGCCACATACTTATCTTCAACATCTAAAAAAAACTCATCATCAACCTCAACTCCATCAAACATATCTATAGGCCTACCTTGTTCAAGCAAATCAAAAATTCTTTTTGAAGAATCTAAGGCTGATGTCAGCTTAACTGATTCAGAACCACCTGTGAAGAAGTTGAAAACCATGAATTTATTTCTACAAAAAGAAAATGTCACAAAGGCCGAAATAATATGGTGTCTTCACTCAATTAAGTCACATTTATCTTTAAGAGCTGCAGGAAATTCTGTTTCACTATTCAAAATAATGTTTCCTAATGATGAAATTGCTCAAGGGATGCAGCTTCAAAAAACTAAAGTTCAGTATTATACAGTCTTTGGACTTGGTCCCTATTTTAAAAATATTCTGAACGACAGATTATTAAAATGTAGGCATTTCACTGTCGAATTTGATGAAAGCCTCAACAAGATAGCCCAACTTCAACAAATGGATATTAACATCCGCTTCTGGGATGAGGAAAAAGCTATGTCAATGACGCAGTACTATGATTCAGCTTTTCTGAATCATGCAACAGCTCAGAACCTATTAGAAGCCTTAAAAAAATCATTTGGTGATTTGAATCTAAAAAATTTGTTGCAGCTCTCAATGGATGGGCCTAATGTTAATTTTAAACTGTTTAGATTGTTAAAGGAAGATATAGTAACAGAACCTGAAGATCCGAAATTATTAGACATTGGATCCTGTGGCCTACATACCATTCATTGCTCATTCAAAAATGGGTTAAAAGCCACAGATTGGCAAATGGTTGCATTTTTAAGAGCCATCTACAATATTTTCAAAGATGTTCCTTCTAGACGAGATTTTGTAAATTTTACAGGGTCAGAACTTTTCCCATTAAAAGTTTGCTTTATAAGATGGCTAGAAAATGAAAGTGTTGCTGAAAGATCCATAATTTTGTTTCCAAAGATAGAGTAATATGTGAAAAAAGTTAAAAATACTAACAAAGAAACAAAATGTCAGTTTTTTAATTATAGAAAAGGCAATGCAAGTTACTCAAAGCACAGTTAGCATTCTTTCACAGTTTTTCTGCTCAAATAAGCCCATTTCTAAGGGAATTTCAGTCTGATGAGCCTCTGGTGCCTTTTTTATATTCTTCTCTTTCAAATTTAATTTTGTCAATTCTAAAACAGGTTGTTAAGAAAGAAGAGTTAGATAAAACAACATTGGCAAACATAGACTTGAGCAAGAAGGAAATCTTTCTAGACGCCAAATATGTAGATATAGGCTTTGGAACAAGGGCTGCAATCAGACAGTGCAAGGATGTTTCTTATAAAGAAATGTTACTTTTTCGAGAGCAATGCAAACGTTGTTTGATTAAATTCTTACAGACAGTATTAAGTAGGTCACCCATAAAGTTCAAGCTTACTCGAGGATTGACTTTCTTAGACCCAAAAGTCATAACAACACACTCTGGGGCAAAAGATGAACTTCAAACAACATTGGACATATTGGTTGAAAGTAATGTATTTTCGGGAGCAACAGCGGACCGTACAGCCAGACAGTTTTATGAACTAATAGAAAATGATTCTGTGAAAGAAAAATTAAAAGAATACTCTCGTTCTAAAACTAGATTAGACAGTTTTTGGGTTGAGTTACTAAAAACTGATGTTCCTGACAAAGAGTATCCAGATCTTTTAAGTTGGTTAAACTGGTATGCATAATGTCTCATGGAAATGCAAATCTTGAAAGAGGTTTCTCAATTAACAAAGAGTGTCTTGTTCCTAATCAACAGGAAAAAAGCCTTATCATTGAAGCTGTAAACATAGCAGGTGGAGTTGACAAAATGAACATCCCAAAAGAAATGCTTATTGCAGTCAGAAACAGCCGTTCCAAGTATGAGGATGCATTAAAAGAACAAAGGAATAATAATGATCAAAGAAGAAAGGCTATAGAAGATAAAAAGAAACATACTGCCCGACTTAAAAAATTAGAAGAACAAAAGGCAATTGTCGAAGCAGAGGCACGCATGAAAGTTAGTGCTATTCAAGAGGAATTGCAGAACCTTAAGAAACAGATTAGCTGAATAGGTAAGTTTGAATCTAGTTAGCCTAAGTGTTGTTAGATAATTAATAAAAAAGCAGAATTGTGCAGAACACGATAAAACGTTTTTATTTGTAACTGAAATTAAAAGTTAACTGAATTGATCTGCATATGCAATATAGCATTTTTTCTATTTTAGTAGTTTTTGCGTTCTAAGCCAATGAAGTAAACAAAGAGCTTTTTTAGTATTATATGTATTAATTTCTTTAATTTAACTGCCAAATTATGTATTTTTATATGAAATAAAACCAGTATTTTTTTTATTAGTATTAATTACTATTCAGTCTATAAATTCAATGAACAATTAAAGTCACTGATTCATTGCATTTTGAATATAAAAGTTCAATTAACTGTTGAAATTTCTTTATCTAGTAAACAGTATTATCTTGCGTTGTCTTTTAGTTAGTTCATGATCAAATTCTTTACATTACATAAATTATTAAGCTGATTCATTGTAAAATAACCTCCTCAGACCCCGAGTAACCTATAGGTTACAATCTTTGACAATTTTTGTACAACGTCCTGTCAACAGTAGGAACCTGCTAGTAGTCCCAAGGGACTCCGCTAGGTTTCGGCACTTTCCTGACTGAGCGCTGTCATTTGACTTCACTGGCTTGAAATCATCATAACCTCAAAACAATGGCGGAACGTGAACTGACAGGACTTCCCACGTCTACCCACAGTAAGTGTAATACAAAAATACTTATTTGTGATTATTTTACTTTGGAAAAAAATAGAGGGTGTCTTTAGATGTTACTCCTGTTAGTGTGATAGTTAGCATGAAATAAACTTTTCATTTCTGGTCACCAGGCAACCTTATATTTGGTTGTAACCTAATGGTTACTATGGGTTCCAGACTGCGTATGCCAATATGAATGTGAAAATTATAATATTTTGTTTACTGTATTTCACATACTATTTCAAAGCAATTATTGAATGGTTATAATTGCATATTATTCATATACATATTTCTACACTACTGTATTGTTTCAGTTATTCATTTTTAACTCACAGGGGCTGTTTTATTTATTTTTTTTTTTACAGGGACGCTGTAAGAACTTCACTTTTTTACAGGGACGCTGCTGGAGTTTGTTGATCGTATCGATTTCAGTGACGTGTCAGAAATTGAAGAGTTATCAGACGATGAAGATAGAGATCCAACTTGGGAATTACCAATCCCTCCTCGTCTGCCATTCTTTGATCCAGGTAATGAAAATGAATATGACCATGGGTAAAGTCGACCTCCTTGACAGAATCATATCATACTACAAAATATGTGCCAGAACCAAAAAATGGACAGTGAGGCTCATCTTCCATTTGATAGACTTTGCAGCAGCAGCTGGATGGGTAGCGAGACGAAGAGTCGATGACCAAGACGGAACACCGATGCGAGACAGGTTCGACTACTTGGACTTTCGATGTGATCTCGCATACTACCTACTGTCACCTGTAGATGAAGATCAGTCGGATGAAGACACTGATGATCTAGAGCCACAGCCTGCCCCTAGGAAGAGAAAGACACCAATGCCAACTGATGCAATCAGAACATCTAAAATCGGGCACCTTCCGGAAATCCCTGATATGGTAAGCCTTCTCGATGCAGATTCCCTGGATGCACATCACCAAAATGCAGAATCATGTGTTCTACATGCAAAGTCTACCTTTGTTTGAACTCTAACAGAAACTGTTACAAGTTGTTTCATGAACTCTAGGTTGTAAACAAAAAGTTAAAGCAATTTTGTATTTCACGGGTTTGGTAAATTTAATATTAGGATTCCATAGTAACCTATGGGTTACATGTTTTTTTCGTAAAAAATGTTAATGTAAAAATATACAACAAATATATGTGTTTTCCTGATTTTTTTCCAACTAGAAAAAGTATATAAAACTTGTTTTTTCTTTCAAGTTACCGGATGGGTCTGAGGAGGATAATACAGTTTTGTTTTATTGCAGTAAAATAGTCTTTATTGCATAACTTAATGCTGTTTTCTCACTATGTATGTATTGTGAATAAATCACTTATAAATTAGTAAAGTTTTAAGTAAAAACTAAAATATTTTGTATACACTTATAGATCTCAAAGCCTTTATTACCTTCAAAGTATCTTTTAATTTTTGTATTTGTTAATAATAGTACCATTTTCAAATTTTGTTTACATTTCATGCTAATTATTACAAGTTGATTTATGTATGTTACAATATATTTTATCAATGCAATTTTAGTTAAGGTAGAGCATTTGCAATGTATTATGATGTTTTATTGTACAATAAGAATATGAGGTTTTTCATTTCTTATTTTTTCTTAAGATGATATTTGATAGACATTAACTTTTTTTGGTGTTATAAATTATTATTATTATTGCATTACTAGTTTGCAATATGTAGTACTAGAAGCCTAAATTAAGAATTAAAATGTCAATTACATTAAATGTGAATAGTAGAAATATAATTTATTTTCCAATTGTTATGATGAACAATGTATTATGATGTTTACTTGTACAATGAGAATATGGGGTTTTTTCATCTCTTATTTTTTCTTAAGATGATTGTTGATTTACATTAACTTTTTTGGTGTTATAATCATTATTATATTACATTACTAGTTTGCAATGTGTAGTACCAGAAGCCTAAGTTAAAAATTAAAATTTCAATTACATTAAATGCGAACGGTAGAAATATAATTTATTTTCCAGTTGTGATGAATAACATTTTATTTCTTTTAAATGTTTGATGTGGCTGATTTTTTAGCATTAAAATACCTAAAAGATCTGATCTGTTTAAAATGAGAATGGATTTAGTTGTTAGATGGTAAGATTTTGGCCATGTAATATTATACTAGTTAATGATTAATTTTGTTTTCAACTACTGTAATACAAATAATATATTTTTGTAAATTGAAAACGATGGCACAATAAAATACAATTTAAAGTGTAATGAAACTGGTTTTAATTTAGTTATCCTTATATTTTAATGACATACATGCAGTAACAAAATTCAATGATTCATATTCGAGCTGCGATATTATAACCTGGAATTATTTTCAAATTTTCCTTGAAATCCTGGAATTATGCTTGATTTATATACTGTATTTTGTGGACACCCTGCTTTAGAAAATAATCAAAAGATTCCTGTTTGTAAAAAGCTTTTTTTGTCAGTAACGGGAGTGGGAAGAACAAGATTAGGTAATATAATTAAAAAAGTACACTCTGGTAAGGCAATAAAGGAACGGCGTGGAGGAGATAGAAAAAGCCAACATAGTGTGCAAAAAAAGAATACGTAAGGGACTTTATTAAAAAATTGCGTGGAACTGAATCTCACTATAATAGAGCAAAGTCAAAAAGATTGTATCTGGGTTCAGACCTAAGTATTCAAAAGCTACAATTGATGTACAATCAGCAGGCTAACGATGAATTAAAAGTAAAATCTAGCATGTTTCGAAAAATATTTTTTACAGAATTTAACATTGGATTCAAATCTCTTGCTTCGGACACTTGCAGCACTTGTTGTTTGTTGAAAGAAAAGATTAAAAATGCAGCTCCGGGTTCCTGGGAAAAACAGCAACTAATGGTGGAAAAAAGAGTACACTCATTGAGAGCTAAAGCTTTTTACAAACACATGGATGAGTCGTACAGTGGTATCGACCCACCCGCCCACCCATACATGTACAGTGGTATTGGACACTGTCTTACAAAGATGAGATTCCTGATTCTGTAAGTTATTGCTTTGACTTACAGCAAATCCAACCATTGCCAAAATGCCCTATTCAGGAAGCATACTATTCTAGACAAATAAATTTTTATAACTTGTGTATAACTGATCTTGCTACAAAACATCCATATTTTTACACTTGGTCAGAAGATCAGGCTGATAAAGGTAGTTTGGAAGTTTCCTCTGCACTATGTTTCCACCTTAAAACTACCGATTTTCAAGGGAAAAATGTTCTTCATCTGTTCTGTAACGGTTGTATTTCCCAAAACAAAAACAATATTGTTTTGAGAACCCTCGTGCACTTTCTGCAAACAGCAGACACCTCTATAAGTAAAATTGTCTTAATTTTTCCTGTGCGTGGACATAGCTTTTTGCCTGCAGACAGAGTGTTTGGCCGAGCAAAAAAAATCTTAAGGAAAAACCTGTTATCATAAGCAAGGAAGATTATTATGAGTGTTACCGTAGCATTGGTGACATTAAGATCTTAGGTGAAGACTGGGACTTGCTGGACACCAAAATACTTGTTAAATATTACAAAAACATTGACAAAATTAGCGACTTAAAACGTGTTGTAGTTAAAGTGAAGGAGGAAGGAGATGTTATTGAAAAAGAAAAAGTATCAACAAAAAGAAAAAAATAGTACCAATAGAAGAATTGATGTTGAGGAAGAAAAATGTATTATTGTCAAGGGTATGCTGAATTACAGATTTGAGGCAGAAAACGAGAAGTTCAACTCATTAAGGAGAAAAGGTAACACAAATCTACAAAATGTACATTTGCAAAAATTTCCACTCAGTCACCCAATTACATCTGAAAAGAAAAATTATGTTGACAAACTCCTTAAGAAAATGTTTGGAGACAGTTGGGCAAGTAACAACAATGACGTGCGTTTGAAATGGTACAGTAATATCCTTTTTGACACTCCTACAACAGCAAATGAAAGTAATATTGAAGAGTAATCTACTTGTGACTGTTTGGAGAATGAACATTGTGAAACGCAAATTTATATTAATAATGTAGTCAACATAACAATACATTTTTGTGTAGGAAATAAAGCATAATTATATCAAACAATGTTTTGTCCTCATATATTTCAGTCAAACTGTGTTTTGTCCATCCAGTTGCATCAAAACGTGTTTTGTCCAATATTAAACATTAAATTATAACTTTCTACGGTCAAAAATATTTCAAACCCCTATAAAAAAGTTATTTTTGAGAAGATATGAGTTTGTCTAGAACTTCATTGTTTCATATGAGTATACTATTGCAAAAATATCAGTTTTTTGCGTTTCTTGAAAAATACAAATACTGGGACAACACACATTTTGAAAGTTACCTCCTCATTTGTTTTCTCTCCAAATATTATAAATAAAACAACTTAAACTGTCTAATTCATTACTTTATTTCAAATTTATTATTTGTGTATTGATTTTGAATGTAAGGCACAAAAATAAAATAATATATACAAAATATTATTTTAAATATTTTAATTTATAACAGCGGGTTTCTTTCTTATTATTAAGATAAACATCTTTAAGCTACATTCTATACTTGGAAAATATATAACATAAATAATGTTTTTTGCAGTTGATATTTTACGCTATTGGTACCATATTATAGTACTTGCAGAACGTTTTTGTCTTTTTATACACCGTTGCAGAAAGATTAAAAGGATTCTGCTTTGGGGGCCACCACCAAGAGAGCAATTACTAGTATTCTACTCCAACGTCTCGACGCCTGGGTAAATAGGCCCTATCAGCAGTGGTTGATTTCTTAGAAGGCATCAGGGTAATTAAAGGTACTTTCTAGCCACTTCCAAAAATACGATTTCTCTTGCTGAAAAAGTAGTGAAGTATGAGTTTTAGACATTTTTCATTTTACATGTTTTTATGCGAATATATGATTAGGTTTTCAACAGTTTTTTGGTCTAAAAAGTTACCTTAAACTTAATGAATCCTAATTGGATTTTTATTCAACAACAATTTGTAATTTACGTTAAATTTGGGTGTCCGGCCTCTACGACTGCCGGCACAAATATGAGTGATTTTGATTGTTGTGGTTAGTAACTTAGTTGGCGTGATGATGATCTCTTATCACAATTTGCTGCAAAAGTAGTTATTCCGTTACATCTCGAGAAATAATTGGAATTGAACAAAATAGTTTTCAAATTCATATTCATTGAAAAAAGCACATCAAATTAAAAACTGATGATTAAAAATATCATTTAAAGTAACAAAAATATGTCAAAAATCCTTCACATTATGTCACTGATTTTTTCAAATTTGTTTGGTAAAGTCCATGATTTCCACAGCATAAAAAACATGTCTCATGAAAAAGAAAAACCGTAGATGAATTTTATCATGGTTATGCTTTCCCAACTGCATATCAAATAAAATTAAAATAATTTCTCGAGAAAAAAATCAATAAAGGGCTCCCAAACATCTGTCCATATAGGCCTATAAAACATTATTATTACTGCGGAATAAAGTGTTTTCTCATAAAATTTAGACGTGATTCAAGAATAGTGAATAAAACCTACTAGTGATAAAAAGTCTAGATGGGCGAGGTTTCTAGTAAGTGCATAAATACCAAAGTTTGTTTTCTCACTATCAAATAAAGGCATTTATATGCAATTTCTTGCCACCAATAAAATTTGGAAATGTTTGCTTGAAATGGGTCTAGAATTGAATGAGATTTCAAAATATATGCTTTTTATTCCACAGAAATCACATATTTTACCGAAATAGTCTAAAAAACCAATGTCACAACTTTTAGTATTTCTGTCATATTTCCATTAATTTAAATGGTATTTTAAACCTATTTTTGTTATTTTGATGTTTTTTTGCGCTGAACAGGAACTTGAAAACTATTTTGGCCTATTACAATTATTTCTAGAGATTTAATGGAAAAACTACTTCCGGAGCAAATCGCGATTAGCAGCTATTACATGATGCAGCTTTTCATGACCTTACAACATGAAAATTCATTACCCGAATAATGGTGGATACAGTTCACGTTATAGCATTGCATTATTTTCAGTCATATTCTACTAAATTAATGACGCCATTATTAACCCTTAATAGACCAATAAATATAGATAAAACACAACAAATTAAAGTA
>JAQJVL010004164.1:30052-48900 GCA_035578905.1 Stictocephala bisonia
ATCAAGGATTTTTTGTGGCGTTCCAAAGAAGGGAGTAGTGTGGATGATCAATTGAGATTTCGTCAAACATTGCAGTCTCAATTTAAAAATTCTACCTGCAGATAAAGGAAATGCCACAGTCATATTAGATAAAACTACGTACGAACACAAAATTGAAGAAACTCTTATAAAGATGGAAAATACACAGTACTAAGTAAAGACCCAACTAAATCTTTTGAAAGGAAAATTGAACAAACCCTTAGAAAACTCAAAAAATACATGCCCGATAAATTACGTAGTAGGCTAACACCACATCACTCCAAAACACCACACATGTATGGCCTACCCAAAATTCACAAACCTAACATTCCCTTGCGACCTATTGTTAGCTCCAGAGATTCTCCTGCCCGTGAATTATGCAAGTTTCTCCTTCCCATAATCACTCCTTTGGCTAACAACACCACAACATCACATGTAAAGAATTCACTAAAATGACAAAAACCATGACCATAAATAATAATGACATTCTTGTCAGTTTTGATGTAGTTAACTTGTTCACTAATATTCCGGTAAAAGAAACACTAAGAATAATCGAAAACAGGCTTAACCAAGACACTAAACTTTCAGAACGTACCAAACTGCCCATAAACGCAATAATGGAACTTTTACACCTTTGCACTGAATGTAATCACTTTGAAATAGAAGATCAAATATACCGCCAGGATGATGATGGCAATGGGTTCCCCAACATCACCTATTTTCGCCAATATCTACATGGAAGAGTTTGAGGAACAACCAATTGCTTCCTCAAATCTCAAACCTAAGGTTTGGCTTAGGTACGTGGACGACTCATTTGTCTGCTGGAGTCACGGTGAACCAAATTTAGAAGAATCTTTAAAACACTTGAACAAGGTTTCACGCACCATTAAATTCACTATGGAAAAATAAGTAAACAATAAATTATCATTTTTGCATGTAAATGTAAATGTAAAAAAAAAAAAAAAAAAAAAAAAAAAAAAAAAAAAAAAACAAACAAACAAGGCCTTAAAACATCAGTCTACAGAAAACAAACTCACACAGGCAAATACCTCAATTTCAATTCTAACCACCCACAAACTGTTAAAGATGATGTAGCCTTCTCTCTCTCTTTGATAGAGCCCATGCCATATGCTCAGACAAAACTAAATTAGATAATGAACTAAAAAATGTTTCCAAAGATCTAATAAACAATGGCTACCCTCAGTCTCTCATAAACAAATGCAAACAAACACCCACTGACACAGAAAAACCTAAAGCATTCATGTCCATTCCATATACGCCTAACCTTTCAGAAAAAATCAGACACATAGCTAGGAAATACAAAATCAGAACATCTTTCAACACACAAAACACATTAAGACAGTCTTTAACTAAAACTAAAGCAAAGAATGAGGAGCAATTCTCCAAAAATGTAGTATATTGTATTACTTGTGAATGCAATGAAAAATACACACTGGAAACAAAGAGACCAATGGAAGTTAGGCTAAAAGAACAAACAAAAAACATTATAAAAGGAGACACTACACATTCTAAATTAGCTGAACATGCCTGGAACAATGAACACAGATTTAACTGGGATAACACTAAAATACTTCACAGGGAACCACATTTGTTTAAATGAAATTCATCGAAGGTGCCTTTATGAAACTAAATAATGAACAAGTAATCAGTCAAAGTAGCATAGAAGTTAGACCCATGTGGGTTCCTTTACTTAAAAACACACTCGATAAAAAGTTCAGTACACTCATGAGATCATCTAACCAGAATCCTACACCACCTGCACCTACAACAATTAAACACCCCATGAGTCTACATCCCCGTCCCCATACCTGAGTCACCGCATGCCTGGCGATCTCGGAGCGTACGTCATTCTGTGGATGGTTCTTGTGAAGTGTAGTGTGTATGTTTGTCTTGTCCCCGTGTTTTATCACCTTGGAGGGAACTTCGTAGACACTGCGTTGGATTGTATCATCCTCACTTCGTGCCTGGGACGTCTAAACGCCATCGTCACTGCGGGTCGTAAGACTTCATCATTTTTGTAATATTTGTCTATTGTATTATTTTATTCCTAATAATTGTTGTCTTTTCAGGTTAAAATGTAATTGTAATAGATTGGATAGTAGTCTCAGTCCTTGCGAGTCACATATATAACTTTTTGTGCATGTTTAATGTTATTTTAAATTAATATTGTTTTTCAGGTACCATATATTTATTTTATTTATGATTAGTTTATGTAATCTTATTTCAGTCTGATTTCAATATTGATTTAATTGTGTTTTAACATTTTTTCGTTGATATCGTGACCTGGACAGCGCCTAATTGGTTATATTAATTTAACCCTGTTTACATTTTTTAATTTAGTAGAAGTTCATTTTGTTGTACCCCATTCTATGATCTAGGTTAAAATGTAGATAATTATTAAAGTAGATTAGTTTAAGAACGTAGTTTTATAACATGTTTGTGTAGATGTAATTTAGTTTTTAGCACTTGAAAAAGGTTTGGGTTTTATCAAATCGAAACATCGTGATTGGTAATTTTCACGTAATGATGGCAAATGTCCAACTACCTTTGTCTCCCTCATTCATCTTCAATCTTAAAAAAAACAATCACACTCAATATTATAGAAATGTCTTGCTCTGAGAAAGGCGCGGGCATGGTTCACAGGATGTTCACATTTCACATGTAACAAGCTGAATGTAACATAAAAATGAGAGCCACCCATTATATTGGGAATTTGCAAGATGTACTAGTCAAATTTCTAGTAACTGTGAGTGATTCATCAACCTTCAGCTGTAACATATCTACCTGTCATTCATAGCTAATAAGTCCTCTAATGGGAGGGTGGAAATCCAGCTGCGTGAGGTGACAGCACTGTGTCCGGTGGCCCAACCGGTTGCGCGACTTACTCACAATTGACCCCACATCAAAGTCTGTTTAATTATCATGTGATATAAAATAGCAAGATTTTTGTATCGCTCTTACCATTTTATAACTTACTTTATTTTTCAATCCAGTATTTTTGAACCGTTTTGGAAGTTTGTGTTATAAAACCATTTTTAAGATTGCACGAGTTTACAAAAATTACAACAAAATATTTTGCAAAAGAGTAAAAATTCTAAAATTTGGATGGACTACAAAAAACAACCTTCTTCACTTGTTGTTGAAGTATCACTGATTCATCTTTAGTAGTTTTTGTTTTGGACATTTTTGAAGTTGAGCTTTACACCTAAAAGAGCTAAAATTTCATGGTTTTTTTATTCTACCCATTATACAAAATTCGTAGTCTTTAAAAAAATATGTAAGTTATATGATATAACGTAGAATTAAATAAGGTAAATTTTGGTGTACAAAAAAAAAAGAAATCAGATGAGTATTTATTTTGTAGCAGAGTTTATTTGAACTTGAGTACATTGCCATTTGAATCCGACTGTAGGTACGATTCCAGTTGCTAAAATGTAATTATTGGCAAAAGCGACAGTTAAGGCCTTTTCACACCGGCCTCGTGGACGTTCCGGACGCTCTGGACGTGTTGGAAGAAATAAATCGCTTCCCATGTTATCAAATGAGCCAATACACACCGCGCATCCGCGACGTCTGGTACGTCATGGACGTCCGCGAAAGTTCTGTGAGAATCGCTGGCAGAGCGATTTTCAAGAGACGTCCGCTACGTCTGCGGCCTCGCGCATGCGCAGTGAACACTTTGGAACCACGTGCTTCGCCACTACTCGCAGCTCGCGTCATCTGCAGTGTGTTTAACTGTTTGTTGTTGCTGGTAGGGATGGAAATTCCAGTTACCTTTGTGGAACACGTTACACTGTTACAGTTACATCTTGGTAACAGGTTACAATAACCTATTAATTTTGGAACCTTTTGCCGTTATTATTAAAAATAAGAATAGTAGTACCCCAGAGTGTTACCGCAATACCGCCACAGCTCGGGCCCATCCAGTTACGATGTGTCTAGTACGTAATGCTGTTCTCTCATGGAACGAGTGTTCATGACGTTACCCCAGAGTCAGACAGTTACAGCCAGCTCATCCAGTTACCATGTGTCTAGCGTGGAACGCTGGTTCCTTGTGGAACCAGAACGGGCGCTACCCGTTCGCTAAATCCTCGCCTGGCGTGAGTTACCAAAGGACGAATACACTTTAGTTTCAGTTACAGTTCCTGATCTGCTGTGGAGTCTAAGATGTTTAAGTATTACCAATAATTAATTACTAATCACAATAATTAAAGTTGAAAATAAGGCTTAGTTTATCTTTAAAACAAACTTTAATAGAACATGGCAATGTATTATTACATTACATTATTAGGATAAAAGAAAAAATGTCAAAATGTATTATAAGTTAAAATTAACATTTAAAAATATTAGTTGCTCAGCTCGTTTGCTGGTGAGCCTTGAGCGTTTGTCAGTTACAATGTTCCCAGCCAGTTCCACCACAGATAAAGGAACTCCTACTTTCATCTGTGGTTCCACCGTTCCACGACAGAATTGGAACGGCCACAGCGAGCAAGCAGTGATGCAGTTACATTTCTACGCGGAAACTGGAACTGGATGAGTGTTCGCCCTCTGCCACTGGTAACTCCACGCCAGGCGAGGTTTCATTGTTTCATTCTGCTGACGATTCCACGAGAGAACAGTGTTCCATCTTGGATACTTTGTAACTGGATTGACCAGCGTTTGATATCGTTTGTTCCATGAGAGTTCAGAACAGAACGATGCTTATTACCAACATGCAATCTGCATATTTGTTAGTAATATGATTTGGTGCTGCATCAAAATTAATTGTACGACAAACTTGTTTGATATTAAAACTCTTGTTTTACAAGTTCCAAAATTAACTGGGTATTTCAGATAACAGGTTATAGCGGTAACAGGTTCCAGCTTGGTAACAAAGTTACTTATCCTGTTACGTTAAATAACGGCCATCACTAGTTGCTGGTTTTTTGTGCGTTGTACCAAAATGGAAGCTTTGATTGAGGAAGTGCGTAATCGTCCTGTCATCTGGGACACAACCCTAGAGATTTACAGGAACCAGGTTTTGAAGAACGCAGCTTGGGAGGAGATTGCTGCAAATCTTCAGAAAGACAGTAAGTTGCTATTAACTGTCTTGTAACTAGGATAAGAGCACTATATATGTCACTATATTACTATTTATTAATGTTGTTTTATGGAACTCATCATGGTATAATTTGTCAAGTTCTTATTTGTTGCATTAGGTTTTTAAAGGCTCAATAAAAATTTATTGTTATTCTTATAAATTTTTAAATTTAAATTTATAACTATAAGTTTTAAATGGAAATTTAGCAATATAAAATTTATCTTATAAATTTTTATTCTTATAAATCGAAATTGATATATTTGGTGCACTAGTAATAAAAGGGAATATATGATGAAAAAATGCAATAATATAAGAACATGTCATTTTATTTATCTCAGTACAATTCATTAAGAACAAGAAAAAAAGCTCTTCCATAGTTTATATACAATAATGTAGGCCTAATTTATAAATACCATGTTAAAATGGCCACCTTGTGCTGATTACTACAGAAAACACTACTGGTCATGACGACGGCTAAGATTTATTCCACTGCCACGACACACTTCCATCAAGTGAATTGAAATAGGCAACGAAGTAATTACGGACATCACTTGATTCGTCGCTGGCTCGAGTCCCGTAATTAGGCAATGGTTTCCAGCATGTTTTATATGCTTTTTCGATCTCTTCTTGTGTTCCAGCAGATGCTATATCTCCCTTACAGCATAGGTAGTTGTGAAGAACCGTTGTTGCTTGAATTACTTTTTGAACCGTGTCGATATTGCACATCAAAGGACGAAAGAAAACACGCCATCTTTGTGCCAGAATCCCGAAAGCATTTTCAGTAATTCTTCTGCTACGGCATAACCTGTAGTTAAATACTCGTTTTTCCTCGTCAAGGTTCTTGTTTCTCGGAAATGGGCGGAGAAGAAAGCGTTTCAAAGGAAACCCACTGTCACCAACAATTACGTAAGGCAAGTTAATACCACCTTCCACAAGCGGTTCATCAGGAGGCACATCCATGCTGTAGCTACACAGCCTTTTCCCTAGGGCACTTGACATAAAAACACTACCATCACATTCTTTCCCATACGAACCCGTATCTATACAAATAAACTTGTATTCGGCATCAACTAGGCCCAAGAGAACTGTGGAATATTTACCTTTATAGTTGAAAAAACTTGTACCTGAGTTTGGTGGTGCTTGTATGGTTACGTGTTTACCATCGATGGCGCCTATAGAATGAGGGAAGTTCCAACGATGCCTGAAAACAGTTTCTATGTTTTGCCACATTTCTTTGGTAGGTGTGGGCATGTACAATGGTTGCATTCGATTCCATATAGCTTCACATACTTCTTCCACTATTTTTGAGACTGTGCTTATTCCAACCCTGTAGCTGAAGCTGATTGTAGTGTACGTGTCTCCGGTCGATAAAAATCTAAAACAAAATTTCTGTTTCAGAATTTCAGTTGATGAGTGAATGGAAAAAATTAAGAGATAGACACCGCCAGGCTGTAAATCGTCGAAGAACAACAACTGGGCAGGCTGCAAAAAAATTGAATAAATGGACATATGAGGACGAAATGCAATTCGTAATGAAAACAATGGGTCACAGACAGTAAGTAAATTTCATTAGAATAAAAAAAATCTAAATAAAAATAGAGTACAGTAAGGCAAACATTGGAAATAATAAATAAATAAATGCTAAATAAATAAATAAATTCAGGTGTGCCAAATTTGAACGAATAGTGTTTTAGGTGTCTGGGGACCTCAAAACTGAAAGTTATCATGGTCCCGGGCAGTAACAACAAATATTAAATGCAAGTCATTAATAATTTTTTGTTTTGTTTTTTAGGAGTAATACAAATGTTCCCTTGGAAGACGTCAATGAAGACGAAGAACACTTACCTGCAGAAGGTCCTCAACAAGATATTACAATCAGAGATAATGGCGATGAGAGTGATGTCGATTTTGATGAAAATGAGCAGGTTGAATCAACACAAGGAAACTACCAAGGGATGCCTAAAGAACGCCGACATCGACCAGCAAGGGGCGTAGACAAGGTTTTGAGCTTTATGAAAGCAAAGGAGGAGAAGAAAAAAATTACATCCCAACCAGATGAGCTTGACCATTTCTTCGCTAGTGCAGCTCAAACCATACGCAAACTTCCGCGCTTAATGCAAATTAAATTAAAAAGAAACATTACTAACATGATATGTGAGGCTGAAAAAACGACTGGGGTTGTTTAATGACCCACAACAAAACTCCTTTGCAGCATCGCACTGGGCCTGAATATTCATCTCACTCTACTGGAAGCTCCCAAGAGTTTCCATCAGGAAGTAACGCTGAGTCTTCTTTGTTGCAAACTGGACACTTGTTTAGAAACGCCAGCGATCAGTATCAGTAAATATGTTTACATATCACAAAAAAATTCAAACTAAGTAAACGAGTAAAACATTTATAAAGGTAAAAACAATATAAATACTTAATTTGATACAAATTTTTATTTTTTCAGTTTAGAAAATGCATTGTTTAAATATCATTACTGTTTTTCATTACCATGTTACTCGTTGTCCTTTTATTTTCCAATCTGAATATTTTTTTGAATTTACAGTTGTAATTTCTAACTACTTGCGTTCTAAATAAAATTAAATCGTTATGTAAATTAACAGTTTATTTGTTATAACCTTTATTCAATATTAAGGAAACTTAACTCTACCTGCATATTATGATTTGTCTTACCTTAACCCTTTACGTCCTATTGTATCCATTTGGATACAGTTTTTCATGATTTTTTTGTACTTTTACCAATAGGCTCACACATTTCTTCCTCTATGGGGCTGAAAAAAGAACTGTTTGACCAGGGAATTTCATTTTTGTACGTTGGCTGCACTGCAGAGCTTAATTTTCATCTTATAAACAATCTGCTGTGTCGGCCATTGAAGCAACCTGTGAAGTTGGCTGCTTTTAGAGGTTAGTAAAACTGATTGCTTGTTGCTTTAGTTACTTGTAAAAATTGTTTTCGTGTCTATAATATGTCAACAATCAATAATAATACAAGGTTTTCAATATTTATTTTTATGTTTCCATGGACACAAGCTAAATAAAACCTGATCCGTTTGGATACTATAGGCATAAACCGTTCTTTGCGCATTATTCGCTAAGGAAAACCTGGTGCCTGTAGATGCCAAATGGATACAGGTTATTTAAAATAATGCTAACCATCTGTGCCTACAGGTGCCAAACGGACACAAGTTTGTGTTAGGGGCTTATCGGTTTTTTAATTTGCACTACAGTTATTTGAATTGAAGTAAGATAATTTAGCCTACAATATATTTATTTATTCATTTCAGATGGAAGATCAAGATGAAGAAATTGAGGAGTGGCTACTACTGCCAAGTAGTGATATTTCTGATAATGATGTATCCAGTGGTGATGAAATGGATGAGGGGCTCAATTTTGATCGTGTGTTCCAGCAACAAATTGAGCACCAGCTTGCTAGAGTTAACATGGATTTTGATGAGGTAATTTTGTTAGTCATTCAAGACCACACAAATAATTTTTATTAAAAATCTAATCTAATAAAAATGTTTTTTTTTGTGTTAGTGATTTATTTATTATTTACACTGTGAGGTTTCCGCTTCTTGGCTGATATATTTAGAATTTTCCATTTTTATTTAGGAGATTTAGGAATCAACACTAATATGTGTGTAGTTTTAGTTCAAGTGCTTAATTTTTTAAATAATTTTCTTTTATTGTAAAAAAATTGTTTTCAGGTTGTATTCAATTATTTCAAGGTTTTTGTGTGCTTTTTTATTGTGTTTCAATTTATTCATTTTACAGTAGTGATAAAAATGTATTCTTTCATGATGGAGTCTACAACCTGTTTATATGACTTGATTGTGGTTTGAAGTGTTTTTAGAAAAGTACAAGAATATTTTTTTTGCAGTTGAGGGTTGATGCACTAGAGACGTTTGAAGATAACATACAAGACGGTGAGATTGCAGAGGTTGGGATGGCTGGAAAAGGAATGGAGAATGAAGAGGAAGCGGAGAATGAAGATCGGGTGGTGATTGACGTGGTAGTGGAGAATGAACTGGAAATTGTGACTCAAGAGAATGCAGAAGTTTCAAGGGTCAAAGACCTAGAAAGGGTTGATACTGTTGCGGAGTCTGAAGTATGTAAGGGATGTAAAGGGAAGATGTAAAGGGAAAGCGTGGTTATATGAGGATTGTACATTGGGTGTTCAATGTAGCCGTTGTAAATAGCTGGTTGCTGTATCGGAGGCATGTAAAGCAGTTGGGAGAGCCTCAGAAGTATACTCTCCTTGATTTCCATCTGTATATAGCTCGAGTGCTATGTACAAAGGGGGCTCCTGCTGAGCGAAGAGGTCCAGGGAGACCCAAACACGTAACTCCTGACGTGACCCCGAAAAGGGGGCCAAAGAGAGTACTTCCTATTCCAGAAACCAGACAAGATCAAATATCACATTGGCCAAAAACAAAGCCAGCGAAATCAAGGTGCGCTCACTGTCGCAAAGGACAAAGCAGAACGTTTTGCTGCAAATGTAATGTGCACCTCTGCCTTAACAATGTGTCTAATTGTTTTTTTGATTTTCATAATCCTCAATACTTAAGATAAGATTAGTCTGTAAAACAAATATGTTTGCGAAGATAGTTTTGCGTTTTACTTTTGTATTTTATTACCAATGTTTGTGTTTTTATACCAATGTTTACCGATGTTAATAACTAATAAAGTTGATTTCGTCTCTAAATGCATTGTTTGATTTACCGATATAACAACTGAACTAAAATGGAGAGCAATTTCCCACTTAAAATCAATCATGTGCCGAACGGATACTATAGGAACTGGAGTGTAAGTTAACGTTTACTAATCATACAAGTTGTCAAGTCAGTAGAAGATTACATAACTATAGTATCCGTATGGATACAAGTTTCTATTTTTTTTGTCTCTGAGGGAAATTTTGAAATTTCCATCAAATTAGTCTAATTTGGCCCTAAATAATAAGAATTTAAACAAAAAAAATTTTGGGGAAATTATTTCATAATTCAGGATGTAAAGGGTTAAACAAATAGCGAGTCTCTCTTTGCTTGTGATTGCCTCTCTATAGTTTGTGTCGGTCTTCATAATATCATCTTCGATAATAGACAAAACTTCTTCAAACTGGCCGAAGTTAATCTTAAATAAGTTCTAAATCTATCTTCGTCCAGCTCCAAGTCATGCATCAAGTGATGGTATTCTCCAAACCTCTTCCGTTTTTTATTTATGGGGTGAATCCATTCATTTCTTTTATTCAAGGAATATAATAACACTAAATCATCGTCACTGTCACTACTTGATTCGTCCATCCATGGAACAGTAAATCCGGGCTCACACCAAGGAACTTGCCGAAAAGACATCTTATAAGCACGGGTAAGAGTTAAACACTGAGTGTGCACTTGACCTGTCCTGAGTCATGCGCAAACAAGTGGACGTTTGAGACGTCGCTGGGCGGTGTGAAATGGGCGCGTCTGCGGCTTCCCGGACGTCCAGAAAGTCGCAGATGCCGGTGTGTAAGGGCCTTTACAACCCCGTACCCTAGACCTCGAAAGACTAAGATTTGTAAGTGCATCTGGTCATGTTTTTAACATTCGTACACGCTTGTCTGTGTACCGGCTCATTTATTTTGGAGGGTAAAAAAATGTTTGTATTCAGATTAAATAAATAACAGATTTGGTTTCTTATATAGACATCAGCGAGCTGACCCCTCCCCCCACACTCTTACATGGTAAGTAGGTCAGAACGAGGGTGAAAGTGGATCAAGGCTGGCAGACCACTCTAGATGACCTAGTTTCCTTATCAACCGAGGGGTAGGGGATAATAAATACTGGTCCTCAGAGGCACTCGTTGGTGCGATTGAGACTGTAAGGTGGAAAGGACCTACGTCGGCGTTACAAACCGATTCGTACTACTACAACAACGGTAAGACTCGCTTGACTACGCCAAAGAAGCTAAAGAGTGGATTTGAAGTCCTATAGACCCCCCTGGTAAAGCTATAAAGCTACAGTTTTATTTCCCTTTTTCCGTTTTATTTGAGATTTATTTTAATTTTTAGATCATAGTTTGATCTATTAGCAAAGTTATTATCTCAGGCTAGAGTGGCCAAGACATTTTAGTTCGCCATCCGTGATTGAATAAAACTTAAAATTTTGAAAGCTCCGCTCTGTGTTATAGACTGTGGGCTTAAATCATTTGACTTCTCAAGTCAAATAAATTAAATAGCTACGCTCTGCGTTATGGCACTGTGCAAACTTAACTTTTAAGAACTCCGCTCTGCGTTGTAGCACTGTGGGCTAAACTTTAACTTTGGAAGCTCCGCTCTGATTAATAACACTGTGGGCTTAAATCGTTTAAATTCTCAACTCAAGTAAATTAAATAGCTCCGCTCTGCGTTAAAGCACTGTGGGCTAAACCTAACTTCTGAAAGCTTCACTCTGCGTTATAGTACTTTGGACTTAAATCATTTCATTTGTCAATTCGCGTAAATTAAATAGCTCCGCTCAGCGTTATAGCACTCCAGGCTTAAATTACTTTGATTTCTCAACCAGATTAAAATAAATAGCATCCAGCGCATAAAATCGAAAGGCGTTTAGTTAAGGGAAAAATAAACAACATTAGTACAAAAAATATAATCGACCCTGACGAAACGACCTCACATTCGTCTTGTCAACGAACATATCATGTTGTTCAGTGATAAGTCTTAGTTTTCAATGCAGTCAGGAAAACTCTTGTTGCCGGCGTAGAGTCACCAAAATCTTGCCTAATTTAGAAAAAGAATAATACTGTAAGCTCCAGGCAGATATCATCCAACATAAAATTGTCCATCAAAATATATAGGTTGCCACAAACAAATCCTTAGAACTCGAAATATTATGTGATGAACTCAATCCCAATGTCTTGGTTTTGTATGAATTCGGCTACAATGAAATAAATTGTCAATTTAAAAAAAATCCCATATTACGTTTTCATAGGTAATTTCTTTTCATCAAAACATTAAATGGGTTGGGGTCAGTTTATTTATAAGAAATAACATTATATTTGAACCTTTAAGTACTGATTTGTCAACTGAAAGATATTTTGAAGTTGCAATGTCAAAGTCTTTACGAAGGATGGAATTTCATTGTTTGTTATGGGCTATACCGCTCCCAAGATGGAAACGAAACAATATTTTCTGAAAAATTGGAACAGTTTTTGCAATATGTTTTGCTATAAACCAAATTTTTATGTTAGCACGAGACTTAAACATCAATTTTTGGGATAGCCATTACATCAAAACCAAATCTTTCAGAGAAACGCTGAATGGACTATAATGGTTATGAACTCGCCCACCAAGGTGACACAAACTTCGAGGAGAACCATCGACAACATTGTTTCAAACATCGCCGATTTTCCAGTTTCATGGCCGGTTTCACGAACCTTTGTCAAACAGATCTTGAAGATTGTTAAATTAACGGCCCATCAATTTTTGACAGCTCTTTAGAAAGAAACCTGTTTCACCAACGTTTATTTTAATTAAAAATGAGTTCGTTAACTTTAACAAGCGTCAAATCTAACCTTCCATTTGAATAGCATTACTAAACCATTTGGCATCACTGTGAACTGAACTCTCTAATTTCCTATTGGTTAAAATGTTTTGGAAGACGAATGAACAAAACTTTTGTTTACTGAAATAAATACAAACATAAATGTGAAGTTATCTGTGTTGAAGGTTATATATATAGGTACGAGTAGCGTAGTACAACTAAAATGCATGAAGTGAAGAAAAACCGAGGCATTAACTTTAAACCAGAGGAAAAACTATTTTAGTAGATTTGATTTCCAATTACAAAGACGTTGTTGGAAATAATAATAAAAAAAAAAAAAAAAAAAACAGATGGTGTCACAGTGAAAAAAAAGAGATTAAATGGGAGGCTATATTGGAACAATTTAATAGTACATTAAAGTAACCAAGAGAAGAGCAAAAAAGAAATATACAGAAAACAAAATAGGTTTGTTCAAGACAGGAGGAGGAAGCAAAGTTACGACTATTTTAGATGACACCGAAGCACAGTTGCTCAGTATCGTTAAAGATCAAATAACCCCTCTTCAGAATGATTTTAATAGTGACCATCTCTATATGAGACCAGAAACGTTTTATTTGTTTATTTTATTTAACAATACTAAAACTTCCTTTAAAAGTCCAGAATATCTTACAGTTGAAATATGTTAGTAATATTATTAGCTATACACGATTTACCAATACCTAGGCTACTGTGAAATGTTCTACCAAACTATGTTAATGTTAAGAACAACAGCTCTTTGTTATTTACATAACACATTCAATGTAGCACAACTACTCGTAGGAGTAACCAAAAATCGGAAAAAAGTTTCAGATAATCAGATTTTTCCCTAAAAACAGTCAATTTTATTTAATTACTGTACATAATTAAATGCATGTATGTTGAAATGGAATAAAACAATATTTTAAAAGAGAAAGGGTGTTAATTACATAATTTATTACAATCTAATTACATAATACAGTGTACTGTACTATAGTGTGTATTTTCGTACTATTCTGCAAACGAATGTTATTAGTTGCCAATCATAACATGCTATTGGTTGTTGTAAATATGCTTTTTATGTTTGACTGTCTTTGTCCGCTTTTAGGTATCCAGGTTGCACATGCGTTTGTTAGAGGTAAGGACAATAGCCTGTGTAGACAATACAGTGTTCCTGTTGCATTATGTGTTTCCAGGCAGAATTTGGATTTGTTCTTTTAAGACGGTATTTATTGAGGCATATTATGTTTATTTATTGTGATACATATAAGTATGATATATCTTTTTAATTATTAAAAATATTGCTCTTTGTTGTTGTATGCTTTTAGTTTTTTCAAATGTAATTTGTAAGATTTATTTCATGACATTCTGAAAACAAATCGGAAAATCAGCAATTCGGATAGTTGGAGTTCTGATAATTATAGTTCCACTGTACATGGCAGAAAGGACACTTACCTAAGATTGAGTATTGATTATAAGTATTAGTTATAACTTTATGTTTCTATGTACTATTATTTTAGACTGTAATAACTTATAAATGATTAGCTGAATCAACCTTGTTTTGGGTTGTACATCAAGTGCCTCTGCTGGTGGTGAAAGCACGTACCAGTTTGATTTGAATGGAAGCTCAATTCCCTTAGAAGCACCTTTAAGCTCTGGTAAAATATGTGTTGTTGATGAAAGCTCAGTTCCTATTCTTATAATAGACGTACCAGCTCCAGTCACAGAGAAAACTGCAACCCCTCTGTCGACTTTGGCTCCTAAATGTTGTGGAGACAGTCCAGGAGAAGGAAAGTGGAGGGCGAAAAACAGACATGCTCCAATAAATGTGAAAAAAAGTGAAGCAGCATAGGCAAGGCAAAAATTATGTGAGCTTGCTCAATCTAGACAAAACATTATAAGACTTGGAAATAAAGCAAATGAAGGAAAAAACGAAGCAAACATGGAAGTATTGGAATCACAGAAGAAAGCTTTGGGCTTAAATACAGTATTACAAGGAAAAATTAAATAAATAAAACTAAAAATATACTTAGATTAAGATTTTTGCATTATTTTTAGTGATTTTCTTTTTGTTGCTTTCACTTGACATAAATTGTATAAATATACTAGCTGATCCATTAGACCTAGCCCTATACGTAATTAAAATGTTTATTTTGTTCGTTATCTGTTCTACTGAGTATTCAACTACTGTATTAACTATAAAAATAAAAATGGGAATCTAATTCATTATGTGTGGCCAATCATAGTAGAATAGTTCGATCGGTTATATTTGGTTAATCTGGAGAGAGATTCGGGACAAATCAATGAATCTTTTTGACCATAATGAGAGTAGGGTAAAAATCCTTCGTTTTCCGGAATCGAAGGACGTTTTATTTACGGTGACGTCACAGGTCCTGGTGGTAGGAGCTGTGGTTCGGCGAGACCTTGACATTTCCTGGTGCCGGCAGCCGATGTCTGAGCACGCGAGACCTTGCACCTGACATTTCCCGGTTGGGTTGGGTGGGTTATGTAAAATGTTAAGGTCGACAGACAATTTTATTGATCGGTTGATCTTACTTGTTACATAACTGTTACATAACAGAATGTGAAGATCAACAACTACTGTTGTATACTTATTGTAAGTATAAATAAGTGCACTTCTAATGCTAAACTGCAGTCATGGCAGAGATCGTTGTCAAGTTTGCGCCCCGATCCAACTACCAAACGCAACGGTTGTTACGTCAGTTGAGAACAATAGCTGACAGTCTGATGGTCTGGGATGAAGATGAGGACCAGGTTCCACCCAACACAGCGGGTAAGTAAACGATAGTATTATTTAAGAACATATATATTTAAACTTTAGATATTATAATACTTGGGCTATTCCCTTTCATCCCCACATACTGCAAGTTAAAAGCCTTTTCCTCGTTCAATTGCTGAATGTCAGCATCTGTCAGGTTTTCGTTGAATCTCTTTGGCAGAAACAAAACCCGCTCCCCCTCTGGCTTCTCAATCTTCACCATTATTGTCTGTCCATATTAGTAGATAAGAAGTACGGGAGCAAGGCTCACTTTTCTGGCCTCTGATTGGTCGAGAGCGGTCACGTGACCGGATCCAAGATGGCGGCCGGAACCGGATCCAAGATGGCGGCGCCCATTTCCCACCAAATTTCCTAACCTAACTTTTCCTAACCTCAAATTCCCCGCCAAATTTCCTAACCTCAAATTTCCCTCAAATTCCCAAATTTCCCTCAAATTACCCTCAAATTCCCAAAAAACCCTCACATTTCCCCTCAAATTACCCGATTTCCCTCCAAATTCCCTTGTTAGACTATATAAAATGAACTTTTTTGTCCAATATGGCGTCTTTTTCCATGATATACTATATAAAATGAACTTTTTTGTCCAATATGGCGTCTTTCCCTCCCGCGCCAACTCACACCCCGTGGGAAAATTCCCTCCTCAAAATTCCCTCAAGCAATATGGCGGTCACTATAATAAATGTAAAAATATGACAACCGGATCCAATATGGCGGTCTTTCGTGTACTTCCGGCGACCGTCGGCTAACACGTCGTCTGCTGGTCGGGCGCGCATGCGCACCTTGTTACTCTACTAATATATACAAATTAATATTTCATACACTATAATAAAATTAATACTCTATGTGGCTGACGTGATCGCAACGCCCCCAGCAGCGAAACATAAATATATATTAAACAAATTAGACAAAAAGCTATCAACCCTTCGTAGTCTAGTGGTTAGCGTACCCGACTCCGGGAGTCAAATGGTATATTTCTGTTCAAATTATTGCAATCTAGGTAAAGGAGGTAGTTGGTTGGTTTTGATGAGTCAAAGTCGGGTTAGGAGTCGGATGTGAAACCACTCGAACACAATGTTGTTTTTTACTTCGTGCAACTAAATGACTTAAAACTTCCACAATAAAAAAAAACAAGTCAGAAAAAAAAATTAAGTATAAGGTATACTACGCTACAAACGGCTCTTTTTCAGGACCCCAATAGGTCTAGTCTCACTAGCTGCATTGTTTATTTTTGTCACCTCAATCAAAAGAATATCCTCTCGACGCTGGTGATTACCTCCCTGCAGATGTGACACGTAGTGATCCTTGGGCGACACCTAGGGCACACTACATGATGGCAGGGAATCATTAGTAACGTCAGGAGATATTCCAGACAGACTGCACATCGCACAGTCCTTGCCTGGCTTAACGGTGGCTCGTCATCGTCTAGTTCGCACTGAAACACAAAATAAATAATGTAATACCGAAAACACACACACAAGAATCACATAAACAAAAGCAAATATAAAATGTTACTAAAATCCGCAGCATGACTGGTCGATGGCTACGGTTCACTGTTCTGTAAATAAAAACATAATGTGCGCTCTGACCAGGTTTCCACACTACCCGTGAGGTACTGATCACAGCGCGTTTTTTATTATAGTGAGTTTCCCCCGGAGGCCTAGTCTCACTAGCTTACATCACCTCAATCAAAAGAATATCCTCTCGACGCTGGTGATTACCTCCCTGCAGATGTGACACGTAGTGATCCTTGGGCGACACCTAGGACACACTACGTGGTGGCAGGGAAGCATAAGAAGCGTCGGTAGGTTCTCCAGACAGACTGCACATCGCACAGTCCTTGCCTGGCTTAACGGTGGCTCGTCATCGTCTAGTTCGCACTGAAACACAAAATAAATAATGTAATACCGAAAACACACACACAAGAATCACATAAACAAAAACAAATAAAAAATGTTACTAACATCAACAGCATGACTGGTCGATTGCTGAGGTTGTCGACTAGTTGATGGTTGTGGCTCACCGTTCTGTAAATAAAAAAATAATTTGTGTTAAGATTTGTTTGATTAGAAGTTTTTTCAAAAAAATATATGTATATTTTTATAGCCTACCAAGTTGATTGAGGTGTTCGAGGAGTGAGTCAGATCGATGAAGGCCGACGGTGTTAGGTCGGCCTCCCTATAAGTCCACTCCAACGCATCATCGTCGTCGGAGTTCTGAAAACGATAATCACTTTTACAACACAAAATTATATATGTGTACTACTAAAAACCCATTCAAAAAATTTTAACTAACCTCAATGTGACTTGTAGTTTCACTCGAATCTGACTCAATCTGAAAAAAATAAAAAAAATTTGTTTAATTCATTATATATTATTTCATAAAAAAATTATTTTTGTTTAATTCGTTATATATTATTTATTTAGTAAAGTCCAATAATATAATATGCTAACCGGCTCGGACCGTCTGATCGAGACCGGCCGTCCTTCTAGGAAGGTATAATCAGTAATAAGAATCGATCCATCTTCCCAGAGGTCAGCAATCACGTCTTGATACTGATCCTGAAACATTCGAATTCGCTATTTTATATTTTTAAAAAGTAATATTCTATTGATTTTTAATTTATAGAAAGCAACATATAACGTCAATTACCTCAGTCAGTGGAGTATGGTCAGCCAGTTCCTGTAGAGGGGTTGGATCATTCTGAAACAATTTAAACTACTTAAAATAAATCTAAAAAACCTAATATACTTGGAAAACTAAACATTTTTACAAATACGTACGTCAAGTATTTCGACGATGTTGTTCCCTCTCAGGAACCGCCGTGGGGGAAGTGGATTGGTCTGAGTCTGAAAATCCACACATTTACTGTAACACAGTCGAAATAAACTTGTTAATATTTAAATCGCACAAAGGAATTGTACTTACTAGATTGGCTGGTGCGGTGTCACTTAGGATAGGACGTCCAGGACTCCTACCCAACAGTCGCCACTCCTCCTCGGTGATAGAGAAACCTGAGAGAGGAATATCCCCCAGGTCTAACATATCATCAACCGTGTTTGGACCAGCCGAGGTGTCAGGATCGGTGGAGGTGGGAGGGGCAGCCGAGGTGCCTGGACCGGTGGAGGCGGAGGGGTCAGCCGAGGTGCTCGTACTGGAGACCTCGTCCTAATAATAAAAAGTTAACAGTTTGGATCATCACTTAGGATAAACTTTACTAACCCCCAGGCTAAACATTGTAGCAGAATAGTCCTCCATAGGATCCTGTTGAGTCTGAAGAAACAACCTGTCTTAGTCAACTATATTAAAATTCAATAATATAGTTTAATAATCGTATAAATTTTAATACCTTGTAAATACTTATTCACTGTATCATATATTTATTTCAGATAACATG
>JAQJVL010004165.1:0-48903 GCA_035578905.1 Stictocephala bisonia
AACCGAGTCAACGATCACATGAAATAAAACAGATTTTTCAACTGCGCTAGCAGAAAAACTAAAAACAATAACAAGGGTAAGTTATGTTATAACCAACTATTGAGATATCAGATGATTTTACTTTGTATTTTTTATTTATCACATGGAACACACTGGCTCGGTGGCTCCTCCCACTCCTTTGAATGCTAGCTAGTCCAATCTGCATCGTCTAGCCAAGTGCCACGGTGAACCTCGCTAGTTATACATTACTGTTAATGGTTTAAATATTGTGTACATATCAAAAACAGATTTTCCCTGAGATGTGCAGATATCCATATTATAGATCTACTATCAGAGCAGTCTTCTGGTTTAATATATCTACCATCACCAATATATACAGTGTGGAAAAAAATATGGAAACGCTTCCACAACTTTTGTATAACTTCACTTGTAAAAGAGAAATCTTGTACATGGTTACAAAGAACATACTTTTTGGCGCCATTAGGGACATTTCATCTTTTCAAGGGGGCCCATGAGGAGTTGAATGAAAATATTCAACGTAAGCCTAGGTCGAGTTTGGTATGAAATGAAAGGTCTATTCAAGAGAAATTGATTGCCACAAACTGGACTTTGAAAGGTTTATCCTTATCAGAGTAGCGGTCATTTGAATTTCAAAGTAACTAACTTGAACAATATTATTTCTCCGCTATTTAACAGTTTTAACTAAATTATCATGATAAAAGATTTTAAGTTTGGAACACAATTATTAAAAAAAAACTATCAAACTATCTATGGAAAAAATAACGTTGCTGTGAAAGCGTTTCCACATTTTTTCCCACCCTGTATAGTCTTCATTCATTAGTTCAATCTAATTTTATCTTAATATTAACATGAAAGAATAAGAGATCTGTGCCTAACGTTCTTTCCTAAGTTGTTGTTGGCTTTAAGTGAGTTAAAACAAAAGACTACTTTTTATAAAAAATTACTATTTAATTTAATTTTATTAAACTACTCTAATTTAAAAGCAATTACTTAACTAGTGACAGATAAGATACTTTTGGATGAGAAAAAGGATGCGATAACTAATGATAAGTCGGTCAGCTTTTCTAATGCTCATGATCTGGGTTCTTGCATGAAGACGATGAAGTTGCACAGCAAGCACAAAGCAAAGGTCATGTCTTAAAAGTATTGATAGTATTTAAATTATTGAATTCAAGAAAATAATTCATTGTAGTGTTTAAGGAGAGTGTCACAAACACTCAATGACAATCTCATTTCAATGGAACTTCAGCATCACCAGGTTCACCTAAAACAAACTAAAGTAAACATACTGGACTAGGTATTTATCCAGTATGTTTTTTTAAGCAATATGTAATTTAAAAATAATTTGTAATAATGTAATTTAAATAATGGTTAGGTGTAAGATAGGACTATGAAGTCCTAACCTCGCCATTTGCATAACAATAAAGACAATTTTGATTTCATTTCATTATTTGTTATACTGTATAACTGAGATGGGCAGAGCAGAGAAGATCTGTAGCAAGAAATCAAGGAGCTACCTGGAAACAAGATGATTAGTATATTTAGAAATAGTTTTTTAATTAGCATAATACGTGTTGGCACATATACAGTACAAGTGAACCTCACATAACACAAACATATTATAATATAAGCACAGTGTGCACAAATATATTACAATACAAGTACAAAATGCACAAATATTATGGTGATCGATTTCGGTGAACCACGCTCACCTTCCTCAGACCAGAGGGTTTCACAAAAGAATTCTACTTGTATTGTAATAAATTTGTGTTGTGTGACGTTTACTTGTACTGTATATTTAGAAAGAAAATGGTTCCTAGCGTTATGTACATTATCCAATTTAAATATTAATTCCATGAACCAATCAGTGGCAATGAAAATGTTTGAACTATGTGGGAGATAAGATAGTGGATTAGATTCATTTTAAAGCTTAACAGACAAGGTTGGTGGGAAAAATATCAGAAATTTAAAATTACCATGAATTCGCCCCTCTGGCCCTAAAATTTCCAAGGATTTTCTATCACCACAGTGTTTTTATTAGTACATTTAATAGCTCCTTATGTCGATGTGGTATAAACATTAAGTTTGGGTTTAAAACCATCTGATTTAAAAAAATATAATTGTCATAATATGCCATTAGATTTGAGAAAAGATTATGTTTATGGGCTCCACTGCCCCAAAAACCAAAATTCATTGTGATACAGTACAAGTTTCCTGGTGAGGCCATAGGATCCATGCTTCCTGACGAGGCCACAGGCTTATATCTATAAATGAGCCTATAGCAAAGTATCCTGTTGAGGCCGCTAGCCGAATTGCACAAAGGGACTAAAGGCAGAGTTTTCAGATGAGGCTGCAGACCGAGCTTCCCTAATAAGTGTAGCAAGCGGGGTTCACACGCGAAGCGTGTAGGGGTGTCCCCTATTATCTGTCTATATAAAAAGGCTACCCAAGTAACGACAAAAGAATAATGGATTCCCTTGGTGGTTCCTCAACCCCTAAGTTGTAAGTGAGAGTTTTCACCCATATGCACGTTTGGGTCCTGAAAAGCTGGGTTTCCTGCTCCATGATATTAGTTTTCGTTCTGTTTTCACAGGGAGCGCCAGCAGTCTCCCTCTCTTTGTATTTCTCCCGCATACGCTGAAGTGACTAATAGCTGAGTTAATAGTATGCCAAACATTTATCCAAGTGCTTATTTGAGACCATTCACCGTTAGATAGCAGCATAGGCGTACGTCTGCAGCAAATGCATTGCTTTGATCAGTCTGTTTGTTTCTATAATCAAAAGTTATACTATTGAGGTTCCTAGGAATCTATACACAACATGTTTCTTTATAACAATCATTGCTTATAAACCAAACCTAGCAATAGTACAAGTTAACTAATTTTTATATTAAATATAAAACAAACATATTGAATAAGAATTGGTAACAGATGGAATCTTTCAGTTCATGTAAGTAAGTTTTTATAGAATCTAAGAACTTAGTATGTAAATAAATTGTTGGCCATGGTACAGTTCTAATTTATTGTTGCCCTTTCTTTCATAATATCTATCAATTAAGTATACAATGGGATACTTAATAATCATTTTAAATCAGATATATTATATGTTATAATATTGTTACCAGACTAATGAAAATATATTTTCCCACTAGAGATGGAAGTCAACAAGTCGTCAGAACTAGTTAAACTAAACTATCGTGGTGAGTACGGTGGTGGCAAGTGATGAGAACTAGTTTGACTGACCTAACGTGGTGAGTACGGTGGTGGCAAGTGATGAGAACTAGTTTGACTGACCTAACGTGGTGAGTACGGTGGTGGCAAGTGATGAGAACTAGTTTGACTGACCTAACGTGGTGAGTACGGTGGTGGCAAGTGATGAGAACTAGTTTGACTGACCTAACGTGGTGAGTACGGTGGTGGCAAGTGATGAGAACTAGTTTGACTGACCTAACATGGTGAGTACGGTGGTGGCAAGTGATGAGAACTAGTTTGACTGACCTAACGTGGTGAGTACGGTGGTGGCAAGTGATGAGATCTAGTTTGGCTGACCTATCATGATAAGTACGGTGGTGGCAAGTGATAAGAACTAGTTTGACATATCGTGGTGAGTATGGTGGGGGTAAGTGATGAGAACTAGTTTGGCTGATTTATCATGATAAGTACGGTGATGGCAAGGGATGAGAACTAGTTTGGCTGACCTATCATGATAAGTACGGTGGTGGCAAGTGATAAGAACTAGTTTGACATATCGTGGTGAGTATGGTGGGGGTAAGTGATGAGAACTAGTTTGGCTGACCTATCATGATAAGTACGGTGATGGCAAGTGATGAGAACTAGTTTGGCTGACCTATCATGATAAGTACGGTGGTGGCAAGTGATGAGAACTAGTTTGACTGACCTAATGTGGTGAGTACGGTGGTGGCAAGTGATGAGAACTAGTTTGGCTGACCTATCATGATAAGTACGGTGGTGGCAAGTGATGAGAACTAGTTTGACATATCGTGGTGAATATGGTGGGGGTAAGTGATGAGAACTAGTTTGACTGACGTATCGTGGTGGCAAGTGATGAGAACTAGTTTTACTGACCTAACGTGGTGAGTACGGTGGTGGCAAGTGATGAGAACTAGTTTGGCTGACCTATCATGATAAGTACGGTGGTGGCAAGTGATGAGAACTAATTGACTGACCTATCTTGGTGAGTACAGTGGTAGCAAGTGATGAGAACTAGTTTGACTGACCTATCGTGGTGAGTACGGTGGTGGCGTAGTAGAAGGCACCGGCAAACTTCCACTGTTGTCCAGCCTTGTGGGGCTCCGTCTTGAGGACCACAGTCTCCATCACACGGAAATCGTCTGGGGATATGTTGTATTTCTTGATGATCATCTTCTCGATTGCTGCAAAAAGAAAAAATATTCAATTACATGTTTTTCTCAATTTTTCATATAACTGATTGAGTGAGAGTAAACATATTTTAAATGTTGTATGTGAGTTGAGTGAAGGATAATGTATAGTGTGGCATTGTATCAATGGTTTTACTTATACATTTTTCATTTACCACCCTTAACACATCCTTTATTAATTATTCATCGGTAGACCGATCATCAAGATATAGGTGAATATGAGGTTGTGACGAGTGTAGATGAATGAGTTTGACTAAATTAGGTTGACTGTTCTTTAGAAAGAGCTATTTATTGACAGCCCAGTAGCCAAGGCAACTAACGGACCTACAGCTTACGTGGAATCCGAACCACGTAGTGTTCGTCTGATTTTCATCTAATTGATAAGTCTCACACTCAGTTCTCTTCCCTACACAACATTTGAACAATGACTACCATCCAAGAGGACACCTCAGATTTCTCTAGTAGTGTCCATGTTGATGGCAACCATTGGGTGGACGCTGTGTCTGTTTTAAGAGGACAGAGCATAGGACCTACCATCTCCTAGACATACTCATACCAACACATTGATGGTAGTTTATACCACCAAACTCCTATAACTATAGTAATATATGCTCTTACTCATAAAAACATTGACATTGCTTTTTGGAAAGGCTTCAATGTAATTGGAGACTATGTTTCTAAATAGACTATATACCTAATCTACAAATATGTTATGTGATAGTAAAAGATTTTCTTTAATTATCAAAAACTTTTGATTGTGAAACAACCTTTGGTCAATACAGATCTATGATTTTAAGCTATTCAAGAAGATAAACACTCTGTTGATGTCACTTATGTGCGTTAACCAACTAATTAAAGAATGCTGAAAACTGTAAATGAATCTACTAAATATCTATTGATAGCCGCAATGATTTGAATAACTAGCTGTCTATAATGTTTTAATGATAGGATGGCCTCATAAAAACTCAGTCTTTTGTGAAGAATGATGGGAAACCAAACTCAATATTATAGTAGATCAATGTTGAACCTTGCTTTAAGCACATTTTTTGGAGTCACTGAATTAATTTGTTTGTCTTACAGGTGTTTGTTTGTTATTTTTTTTAATTAAAAAAGAACATTTGTATTCAAATATATTGGTTGTATAACAACCAATAGTTTGGTTGTTAACAATTACAAGTATTTCCTTATTCAAATTCTTACACGCCTTACTAAAACCACTTTGAGTAAGCTTAACAATTTTTAAGTTTGTTATTCTTAATAATTGCCAGTGTGGTGGCTTAGTAGCTAAGGCAAATGTAAGATCAAATGTTTGAGTACTCAACTGAGCTAACAGTCAGTACTTTACTCGTTGAATAAGGTTGCGCACAGGCCTTCAGGCCCATGTAAACTGGCGAATAAACAAGTTTTATTATAAAAAATAAGGAAAATTTTCACAGCGTACAAAGAAATCTGCTAGTGTTATGGTGACAAATCTCTCAGATATTGTAGTGATTGTCATGAGGGGTAAGAATATGCTCCAAGTATTTTCTTTTCATCCCAAGGCAATCAAATGTTTGCATCATTTGGTACTGATGTTTGGTGTCTTCACTTGAATTGCTGCCTTCATATCTCAAAGACTGATTTCAAACATCCAGATTTACCATCAAATGGAACCGTCTATATACAGGAGGATTTATGAGTGGTAGTTTTTCTTCATTGTTGATGCTACAACTTTAATAGTGTCACTTTTGAGTGACTCTTAACTACAAAAGAATGACACTTTTGATTGGAGATGAGCATCCTCTTTGATTAGTAGTTTTTGGTAGAACAGGTGTACAGATTTAATTTTCGAACAAAGAGGTATCAAAATGCTAGGTCAATGTGAGCATGATTTATGTATCTAGATTTAGTAAAAAAAACAAGTATTAGAAAACTAAAGAATACACTGATGTTTTGATTTTTAAAAATTTATTACTAAACAGTTTCAAGGAAGAACAAACGTGAACGGATCAGTGAGCTGGTGTTATGAATGTGATGGAAAGGGATTATTCCAAAATTAATTTCCCTCCCTCCTCACTCTTGGGGATTAGGACAAAATGTCAGCTGTTAAAATATTGACATGTCAGTTCAGCGATGCACAACCTTCCAATATTCTGGGTGTAATAGGTACAATGCTATATAACATTACAATAAAGTTATGGCTACAGCTTGTAAACATTTTATTTAATTGTGAAATAAAGGTTTTTTTAAGTAACCTGATAAGGTCACCGTAAAATATTGCTAAAGCATAATACTGTAGTAATTTTTTACATGTTCCTCAAGGCATTACCATGATTTGCACACATAAACATACTTTATATGTTAATTTATGTTAAATTTGGGTTCAAACATTTAATTTAGTCAATTTTTTGAATTCCATATTATATGGAGTTAAAAACATCACAGACATAATACATGCATCAAAGACAACAATTTTATTAGTTTAATATAATATAAATATTTTAATAGCTATTATATCAAAGAATAAAAAAACAAAGAAAATTCTGTTCAATGTATAAGGTAACTTGGACCTTTGCAAGTCAGTGGTGAGTGGTCTGTCTAAGACGTCGGGACTTTGTACCTGAGTTAGAGATAGTGCAGGTTTGAATCCTGGCCACTAAGAACTGAGAACTTACGTTCCAACGGTTCACCATACACCATACAGCATCACGTCAATGTGAATGTTACAGGTGTAACATTGTTAATTTAGATGATGTGTAGTCTGATGATACATTTGTGTAACACTGTAAAACCCTTATCTCATCAATCTCAGCATTATATTATACTCTGTAAAATATTTAGGAAAAAACCATTTGTTGGGTATTAAAAAAAGTCGACCAAAACCAAATCATTTTCCTAAAAACGAAAAGATATCATAATAAGCACTGAAATGACATTAATTATTTTGAATATTAAATAGTTATGTTTGGTTACAGTGAAATTTAAAATATCGAAATACACACACAAAAAAAAAAAAAGAAAAACTATTACTGTTTATGGAGTTCAAGAGAAAATATTCCAATAGTAATTTTGACGTAACAGAGGATCATTTTTATATGACAGATTTGTTCCAATAAAAGAATTTTAAGTTTGTTAACTTTAAAATATTAATAAAAATTTAAGCTTAGTTGTTACAAAAATTAAGGGGTATATACAAAAAATTTGTTTCTTCTCTGTTAACTCACTACCATAACCATAACTTAAGTTAACCTAACATAACCAAACCAAACCTAACATAACATAACCAAACCTAACATAACCAAACCAAACCTAACATAACATAACCAAACCTAACATAAACTAAACAAACCAATCCAAAGTAGCGGTAGTGAATTAACGTAAAAGGTAAACAATTTCAAATAATTTTGTTCAATATTATTGCAATGAACTATATTAAAAAAAAAAACACATCATTTTAAGTTGACTTTTTTCACTATACAGAGTTTAATGTGCTGGTGAAATAAAGTTAGGAATTTTTTTAATGAGAATAAAAATAACTCATTGCTTTTAATTTTGACTTTTATCTTTCTGCAATTTAGTATGCTATGTAATATCAATGCACTTACCTTACAGATTTGGGTTAAAATCACTACCTATCTTAATTAGGTACTTGGGCTAGGAATTCAGTAAAAAATTAAAAGAAAGGACATCAGCATATCAGGGTCTTTTCATATCTTCATAAGAAGGATTAGAATAATAGATTAAGTAAATCAAAGTATTTGTTATTAGAGTTTATCAATTTTTTACTTATCTTTGAAGAAAACTTAAATTCATCACTTGTTTCTAACCAAATTGACCTTGGGCTGCCAAACAAGTTGAACAGTGGCTACCGAAATTGATCACAAGGGGCTACCCAAGATGATCAGGGGCTACTCAAGTTAATCAGGGGTACCCAAGATGATCATTGGCTATGCAAGCAGATTGTAGGTCTGTATCAAGTACCATTAGCAACTTAATACAGAGTACACAGCTGAATATAATCTCAGTTTTCATAGATCTCTAAATTCACAGGAAAGGTTGAATAATGCATCCCACTAACTAAATAAGTATGAGAATTAGAAGTTACCAAAACAGCTGTAAATGTTACCGCATTCCAATACTGGACTTGTTCGCTTTGCTACAAACAGAATAGTTAAATTATCTAAGCCTTCATTTTAACCACATATCATCTTGGAATACCCACACCTTGCTGAACGCTTTCATTAGTTAATTTTTAACCAAACAAACTAAGTTTACTTTTTTTTTATCAAGGATGAAAACTTCCTCTTGAATATATACTGATATTTTACAGGACTATGTGGAACTTTAGCCATCATCTGTGGGAAAAATAACAATAGAAATAAAATACTAACATTACCAAACTAACAAAATATTTCTGTAAAAACTTTCCTTTTTTCTGATTAATATTTAAACTTTTTTATATATTGACAACATTATTGTTAACAAATGTTGACGATACTTTTATTACAACTTTTGTAAATGTTGTCAACTTTGTTGGCAACCATGATATCAACTCCGGTGTAAACGCGGCATAAAGTTCTCATCGTCCGCCGAACTGGCTCTGGATGTGTCATGGTTAGGTTAGGTTAGATTAAGATTAAGGTAGATCAGATTAGGATGTTGGGCTGAGCTAAGGTAGATTGGTTTAGGTTAGGTAAGTAAGGTTAATGTAGGTTAAACGTGATTGTTTCAATAAATGCTTATAGACAAATTAGTTGCTATTTATTATCACATTTTCGTTTAGCCAGCTGTAAGATTTCTTGGACAGGTTCGCAATATCGGTAAGTCGGAAGAGTGGTTCATTGTAAGGATGGGATATCGAAAAGAAAATAGCGATAATGATATCGATAAAATATCGTATCCATAATGTCGTTACCAATATAATATCAAGATCAAAATATCTATATTCGACAATATTGATATTTTGACTGTCTTACAAGTACATACAGGGTGAAAGTGCATTTATATACTATTTTTCTTATTTGTTTACAGTTTATTAATAAATTATTTGTTTATTAAGGGATTTTGTTGCTAATTGCAAATAATAGCCGACTTCTAATTTCAATGATAGTTGAAAATTATTCTTTTCATTATTTTAATAAAAATTAATGAAAATTCTCATTAACCATCCCTAGGTCCTTGACCCTAACAGCACGAAACTGGAGACAGTAAGGTTTCTTATACAATTGATTTTGTGATCTATAAATTGTTCTTGTATATTTATGCTTATTTTGTTGATGAGATCACGGGATACCCTCCTGCTTATACTTTTGTTAACATTAATATTTTCATACAATCAACACATTTACGTATAACGTACTATAAAATATACACATAGCCTATTATATATTTTTATCAGATAACAATAATTTTAGACTTTTCATTTTAGATTTTACTTATTTATTTTTTTTTATTTATGATTTTAGATTTTAGACTAATAATTATATGTTTGTTACCCATGTATTATTCTCCATGCATTGTTCAACGTGATAAATGTATTCCAAACTACTCCGTACAAATGAGATCCTTAATTGTGAGATTCAGTATTATTGCGCCGGACGAAAGGAGTTATCTAACATTCTGTTGGTTTATCGCCGAATACAACAGGCGCAGTCGTAAAGCTCGAGTCGTTCGAGCGATGTTTTACGACCCATCTCACTTCTGAGGTTAGGCCCGTCCGCAGTTGGCCGAGATTATTCCTGAATTATTCACAAAGGTACAACGCACTTATGTAGTGTTATGAAATATAAGTGTAAATATGGCTCGTCAAAAGAGGAAGTTTAATGGTTTTAATTAGGCAATTTAATGGCTTAAAAAAATAATAAGTTCTAAATGTACAACTTATTTTTACTAGATGTTACCTTATCACTATTAATCATATTTATAAAATAAATTTTAATATTTTCTTTTAATACCATTTAAGATAAAAAAAGAAACTTATTTATCCAAATCATCACAAATTGCAGTTCACATTTTAACATATCATTACGGTTCATAATAAGATACCAATAAAAATTGGTCAACATTCATTAGTTAGGATTTCGTGCATATAAAACTAAATAATTTAAAATGTAGCTACAGACCCAGAACGACCGATAACACAACACTATATCGAGAACCTCACTAACGTCTTCCACTCCATTAGTTGTGACCACTGACAATTGGACATCAGTGGCTAAAGCAATATGTAGCTACAGACCCGAAACGACCGATAACACAACACTATATCGAGAACCTCACTAACGTTCTGCACTCCATTAGTTGTGACCACTGACAATTGGACATCAGTGGCTAAAGCAATATGTAGCTACAGACCCGAAACGACCGATAACACAACACTATATCGAGAACCTCACTAACGTCTTCCACTCCATTAGTTGTGACCACTGACAATTGGACATCAGTGGCTAAAGCAATATGTAGCTACAGACCCGAAAGGACCGATAGAACAACCTGAATCGAGAACCTCACTAACGTCTTCCACTCCATTAGTTGTGACTACTGACAATTGGACATCAGTGGCTAAAGCAATATGTAGCTACAGACCCGAAACGACCGATAGAACAACCTGTATCCAGAACCTTCACTAACGTCTTCCACTCCATTAGTTGTGACCACTGACAATTGGACATCAGTGGCTAAAGCAATATGTAGCTACAGACCCGAAACGACCGATAACACAACACTATATCGAGAACCTCACTAACGTCTTCCACTCTATTAGTTGTGACCACTGACAATTGGACATCAGTGGCTAAAGCAATATGTAGCTACAGACCCGGAACGACCGATAACACAACACTATATCGAGAACCTCACTAACGTCCTACACTCCATTAGTTGTGACCACTGACAATTGGACATCAGTGGCTAAAGCAATATGTAGCTACAGACCCGGAACGACCGATAACACAACACTATATCGAGAACCTCACTAACGTCTTCCACTCCATTAGTTGTGACCACTGACAATTGGACATCAGTGGCTAAAGCAATATGTAGCTACAGACCCGAAACGACCGATAACACAACACTATATCGAGAACCTCACTAACGTCTGCACTCCATTAGTTGTGACCACTGACAATTGGACATCAGTGGCTAAAGCAATATGTAGCTACAGACCCGAAACGACCGATAACACAACACTATATCGAGAACCTCACTAACGTCTTCCACTCCATTAGTTGTGACCACTGACAATTGGACATCAGTGGCTAAAGCAATATGTAGCTACAGACCCGAAACGACCGATAACACAACACTATATCGAGAACCTCACTAACGTTCTGCACTCCATTAGTTGTGACCACTGACAATTGGACATCAGTGGCTAAAGCAATATGTAGCTACAGACCCGAAACGACCGATAACACAACACTATATCGAGAACCTCACTAACGTCTTCCACTCCATTAGTTGTGACCACTGACAATTGGACATCAGTGGCTAAAGCAATATGTAGCTACAGACCCGAAACGACCGATAGAACAACCTGTATCGAGAACCTCACTAACGTCTTCCACTCCATTAGTTGTGACTACTGACAATTGGACATCAGTGGCTAAAGCAATATGTAGCTACAGACCCAAAACGACCGATAACACAACACTATATAGAGAACCTCACTAACGTCTTCCACTCCATTAGTTGTGACTACTGACAATTGGACATCAGTGGCTAAAGCAATATGTAGCTACAGACCCGAAACGACCGATAACACAACACTATATCGAGAACCTCACTAACGTCTTCCACTCCATTAGTTGTGACTACTGACAATTGGACATCAGTGGCTAAAGCAATATGTAGCTACAGACCCGAAACGACCGATAACACAACACTATATCGAGAACCTCACTAACGTCTTCCACTCCATTAGTTGTGACCTACTGACAATTGGACATCAGTGGCTAAAGCAATATGTAGCTACAGACCCGAAACGACCGATAACACAACACTATATCGAGAACCTCACTAACGTCCTACACTCCTATTAGTTGTGACCACTGACAATTGGACATCAGTGGCTAAAGCAATATGTAGCTACAGACCCGGAACGACCGATAACACAACACTATATCGAGAACCTCACTTACGTCTTCCACCCCATTAGTTGTGACCACTGACTATTGGACATCAGTGGCTAAAGCAATATGTAGCAACAGACCCGATACGACCGATAACACAACACTATATCGAGAACCTCACTAACGTCTTCCACTCCATTAGTTGTGACTACTGACAATTGGACATCAGTGGCTAAAGCAATATGTAGCTATAGACCCGAAACGACCAATAGGACAACTTGTATCAAGAACCTTACTAACGTCTTCCACTCTATTAGTTGTGACTACTGACAATTGGACATCAGTGGCTAAAGCAATATGTAGCTACAGACCCGAACCGACCGATAGACCAACCTGTATCCAGAACCTCACTAACGTCTTCCACTCCATTAGTTGTGACCACTGACAATTGGACATCAATGGCTAAAGCAATATGTAGCTACAGACCCGAAACGACCGATAACACAACACTATATCGAGAACCTCACTAACGTCCTACACTCTATTAGTTGTGACCACTGACAATTGGACATCAGTGGCTAAAGCAATATGTAGCTACAGACCCGGAACGACCGATAACACAACACTATATCGAGAACCTCACTTACGTCTTCCACCCCATTAGTTGTGACCACTGACAATTGGACATCAGTGGCTAAAGCAATATGTAGCTACAGACCCGGAACGACCGATAACACAACACTATATCGAGAACCTCACTAACGTCTTCCACTCCATTAGTTGTGACCACTGACAATTGGACATCAGTGGCTAAAGCAATATGTAGCTACAGACCCATAACGACCGATAACATAACACTATATCGAGAACCTCACTAACGTTCTGCACTCCATTAGTTGTGACCACTGACAATTGGACATCAGTGGCTAAAGCAATATGTAGCAACTCACCCGAAACGACCGATAACACAACACTATATCGAGAACCTCACTAACGTCTTCCACTCCATTAGTTGTGACCACTGACAATTGGACATCAGTGGCTAAATATATATGTAGCTACAGACCCGAAACGACCGATAACACAACACTATATCGAGAACCTCACTAACGTCTCCCACTCCATTAGTTGTGACCACTGACAATTGGACATCAGTGGCTAAAGCAATATGTAGCTACAGACCCGAAACGACCGATAACACAACACTATATCGAGAACCTCACTAACGTCTTCACTCCATTAGTTGTGACCACTGACAATTGGACATCAGTGGCTAAAGCAATATGTAGCTACAGACCCGAAACGACCGATAACACAACACTATATCGAGAACCTCACTAACGTCTCCACTCCATTAGTTGTGACCACTGACAATTGGACATCAGTGGCTAAAGCAATATGTAGCTACAGACCCGAAACGACCGATAACACAACACTATATCGAGAACCTCACTAACGTCTTCCACTCCATTAGTTGTGAGTGACCTTTGACAGGTTACCATCAGTGGCTAATGTAATCTGTAGCTACAGACCCGGAACGACCGATAACACAACACTATATCGAGAACCGCACTAACGTCTTACACTCCATTAGTTGTGTGTTACCTTTGACAGGTTACCATCAGTGGCTAATGTAATCTGTAGCTACAGACCCGAAACGACCGATAACACAACACTATATCAAGAACCTCACTACCGTCTTCCACTCCATTAGTTGTGACCACTGACAATTGGACATCAGTGGCTAAAGCAATATGTAGCTACAGACCCGAAAGGACCGATAGAACAACCTGAATCGAGAACCTCACTAACGTCTTCCACTCCATTAGTTGTGACTACTGACAATTGGACATCAGTGGCTAAAGCAATATGTAGCTACAGACCCGAAACGACCGATAGAACAACCTGTATCCAGAACCTCACTAACGTCTTCCACTCCATTAGTTGTGACCACTTACAATTGGACATCAGTGGCTAAAGCAATATGTAGCTACAGACCCGAAACGACCGATAACACAACACTACATCGAGAACCTCACTAACGTCCTACACTCTATTAGTTGTGACCACTGACAATTGGACATCAGTGGCTAAAGCAATATGTAGCTACAGACCCGGAACGACCGATACACAACACTATATCGAGAACCTCACTAACGTCTTCCACTCCATTAGTTGTGACCACTGACAATTAGACATCAGTGGCTAAAGCAATATGTAGCTACAGACCCGGAACGACCGATAACACAACACTATATCGAGAACCTCACTAACGTCCTACACTCCATTAGTTGTGACCACTGACAATTGGACATCAGTGGTTAAAGCAATATGTAGCTACAGACCCGAAACGACCGATAACACAACACTATATCGAGAACCTCACTAACGTTCTGCACTCCATTAGTTGTGACCACTGACAATTGGACATCAGTGGCTAAAGCAATATGTAGCAACAGACCCGAAACGACCGATAACACAACACTATATCGAGAACCTCACTAACGTCCTACACTCCATTAGTTGTGACCACTGACAATTGGACATCAGTGGCTAAAGCAATATGTAGCTACAGACCCGGAACGACCGATAACACAACACTATATCGAGAACCTGACTAACGTCTTCCACTCCATTAGTTGTGACCACTGACAATTGGACATCAGTGGCTAAAGCAATATGTAGCTACAGACCCGAAACGACCGATAACACAACACTATATCGAGAACCTCACTAACGTTCTGCACTCCATTAGTTGTGACCACTGACAATTGGACATCAGTGGCTAAAGCAATATGTAGCTACAGACCCGAAATGACCGATAACACAACACTATATCGAGAACCTCACTTACGTTCTGCACTCCATTAGTTGTGACCACTGAAATTGGACATCAGTGGCTAAAGCAATATGTAGCTACAGACCCGAAACGACCGATAACACAACACTATATCGAGAACCTCACTAACGTCCTACACTCCATTAGTTGTGACCACTGACAATTGGACATCAGTGGCTAAAGCAATCTGTAGCTACAGACCCGAAACGACCGATAACACAACACTATATCGAGAACCTCACTAACGTCTTCCACTCCATTAGTTGTGACTACTGACAATTGGACATCAGTGGCTAAAGCAATATGTAGCTACAGACCCGAAACGACCGATAGAACAACCTGTATCGAGAACCTCACTAACGTCTTCCACTCCATTAGTTGTGACCACTGACAATTGGACATCAGTGGCTAAAGCAATATGTAGCTACAGACCCGAAACGACCGATAACACAACACTATATCGAGAACCTCACTAACGTCTTCCACTCCATTAGTTGTGACTACTGACAATTGGACATCAGTGGCTAAAGCAATATGTAGCTACAGACCCGAAACGACCGATAAAACAACCTGTATCCAGAACCTCACTAACGTCTTCCACTCCATTAGTTGTGACCACTGACAATTGGAAATCAGTGGCTAAAGCAATATGTAGCTACAGACCCGAAACGACCGATAACACAACACTATATCGAGAACCTCACTAACGTCCTACACTCTATTAGTTGTGACCACTGACAATTGGACATCAGTGGCTAAAGCAATATGTAGCTACAGACCCGAAACGACCGATAACACAACACTATTACGAGAACCTCACTAACGTCTTCCACTCCATTAGTTGTGACCACTGACAATTAGACATCAGTGGCTAAAGCAATATGTAGCTACAGACCCGAAACGACCGATAACACAACAGTATATCGAGAACATCACTAACGTCCTACACTCCATTATTTGTGACCACTGACAATTGGACATCAGTGGCTAAAGCAATATGTAGCTACAGACCCGAAACGACCGATAACACAACACTATATCGAGAACCTCACTAACGTCTTCCACTCCATTAGTTGTGACCACTGACAATTGGACATCAGTGGCTAAAGCAATATGTAGCTACAGACCCGAAACGACCGATAACACAACACTATATCGAGAACCTCACTAACGTTCTGCACTCTATTAGTTGTGACCACTGACAATTGGACATCAGTGGCTAAAGCAATATGTAGCTACAGACCCGAAACGACCGATAACACAACACTATATCGAGAACCTCACTAACGTCCTACACTCCATTAGTTGTGACCACTGACAATTGGACATCAGTGGCTAAATCAATATTTAGCTACAGACCCGGAACGACCGATAACACAACACTATATCGAGAACCTCACTAACGTCTTCCACTCCATTAGTTGTGACCACTGACAATTGGACATCAGTGGCTAAAGCAATATGTAGCTACAGACCCAAAACGACCGATAACACAACACTATATCGAGAACCTCACTAACGTTCTGCACTCCATTAATTGTGACCACTGACAATTGGACATCAGTGGCTAAAGCAATATGTAGCTACAGACCCGAAACGACCGATAACACAACACTATATCGAGAACCTCACTAACGTTCTGCACTCCATTAGTTGTGACCACTGACAATTGGACATCAGTGGCTAAAGCAATATGTAGCTACAGACCCGAAACGACCGATAACACAACACTATATCGAGAACCTCACTAACGTTCTGCACTCAATTAGTTGTGACCACTGACAATTGGACATCAGTGGCTAAAGCAATATGTAGCTACAGACCCGAAACGACCGATAGAACAACCTGTATCCAGAACCTCACTAACGTCTTCCACTCCATTAGTTGTGACCACTGACAATTGGACATCAGCGGCTAAAGCAATATGTAGCTACAGACCCGAAACGACCGATAGAACAACCTGTATCGAGAACCTCACTAACGTCTTCCACTCCATTAGTTGTGACTACTGACAATTGGTCATCAGTGGCTAAAGGAATATGTAGCGACAGACCCGAAACGACCGATAACACAACACTATATCGAGCACCTCACTAACGTCTTCCACTCCATTAGTTGTAACTACTGACAATTGGTCATCAGTGGCTAAAGCAATATGTAGCTACAGACCCGAAACGACCAATAGGACAACTTGTATCGAGAACCTCACTAACGTTTTCCACTCTATTAGTTGTGACTACTGACAATTGGACATCAGTGGCTAAAGCAATATGTAGCTACAGACCCGAACCGACCGATAGACCAACCTGTATCCAGAACCTCACTAACGTATTCCACTCCATTAGTTGTGACCACTGACAATTGGACATCAGTGGCTAAAGCAATATGTAGCTACAGACCCGAAACGACCGATAACACAACACTATATCGAGAACCTCACTAACGTCCTACACTCTATTAGTTGTGACCACTGACAATTGGACATCAGTGGCTAAAGCAATATGTAGCTACAGACTCGGAACGACCGATAACACAACACTATATCGAGAACCTCACTTACGTCTTCCACCCTATAAGTTGTGACCACTGACTATTGGATATCAGTGGCTAAAGCAATAAGTAGCTTCAGACCCGGAACGACCAATAACACAACACTATATCGAGAACCTCACTAACGTCTTCCACTCCATTAGTTGTGACCACTGACAATTGGACATCAGTGGCTAAAGCAATATGTAGCTACAGACCCGAAACGACCGATAACACAACACTATATCGAGAACCTAACTAACGTCCTACACTCTATTAGTTGTGACCACTGACAATTGGACATCATTGGCTAAAGCATTATGTAGCTACAGACCCGGAACGACCGATAACACAACACTATATCGAGAACCTCACTTACGTCTTCCACCCCATTAGTTGTGACCACTGACTATTGGACATCAGTGGCTAAAGCAATATGTAGCAACAGACCCGAAACGACCGATAACACAACACTATATCGAGAACCTCACTAACGTCTTCCACTCCATTAGTTGTGACTAATGACAATTGGACATTAGTGGCTAAAGCAATATGTAGCTACAGACCCGAAACGACCAATAGGACAACCTGTATCGAGAACCTCACTAACGTCTTCCACTCTATTACTTGTGACTACTGACAATTGGAAATCAGTGGCTAAAGCAATATGTAGCTACAGACCCGAAACGACCGATAACACAACACTATATCGAGAACCTCACTTACGTTCTGCACTCCATTAGTTGTGACCACTGACAATTGGACATCAGTGGCTAAAGCAATATGTAGCTACAGACCCGAAACGACCGATAACACAACACTATATCGAGAACCTCACTAACGTCCTACACTCCATTAGTTGTGACCACTGACAATTGGACATCAGTGGCTAAAGCAATATGTAGCTACAGACCCGAAACGACCGATAACACAACACTATATCGAGACCTCAATAACGTCTTCCACTCCATTAGTTGTGACTACTGACAATTGGACATCAGTGGCTAAAGCAATATGTAGCTACAGACCCGAAACGACCGATAGAACAACCTGTATCGAGAAGCTCACTAACGTCTTCCACTCCATTAGTTGTGACCACTGACAATTGGACATCAGTGGCTAAAGCAATATGTAGCTACAGACCCGAAACGACCGATAACACAACACTATATCGAGAACCTCACTAACGTCTTCCACTCCATTAGTTGTGACTACTGACAATTGGACATCAGTGGCTAAAGCAATATGTAGCTACAGACCCGAAACGACCGATAGAACAACCTGTATCCAGAACTTCACTAACGTCTTCAACTCCATTAGTTGTGACCACTGACAATTGGAAATCAGTGGCTAAAGCAATATGTAGCTACAGACCCGAAACGACCGATAACACAACACTATATTGAGAACCTCACTAACGTCCTACACTCTATTAGTTGTGACCACTGACAATTGGACATCAGTGGCTAAAGCAATATGTAGCTACAGACCCGAAACGACCGATAACACAACACTATATCGAGAACCTCACTAACGTCTTCCACTCCATTAACTGTGACCACTGACAATTAGACATCAGTGGCTAAAGCAATATGTAGCTACAGACCCGAAACGACCGATAACACAACAGTATATCGAGAACATCACTAACGTCCTACACTCCATTAGTTGTGACCACTGACAATTGGACATCAGTGGCTAAAGCAATATGTAGCTACAGACCCGAAACGACCGATAACAAAACACTATATCGAGAACCTCACTAACGTCTTCCACTCCATTAGTTGTGACCACTGACAATTGGACATCAGTGGCTAAAGCAATATATAGCTACAGACCCGAAACGACCGATAACACAACACTATATCGAGAACCTCACTAACGTTCTGCACTCTATTAGTTGTGACCACTGACAATTGGACATCAGTGGCTAAAGCAATATGTAGCTACAGACCCGAAACGACCGATAACACAACACTATATCGAGAACCTCACTAACGTCCTACACTCCATTAGTTGTGACCACTGACAATTGGACATCAGTGGCTAAAGCAATATGTAGCTACAGACCCAAAACGACCGATAACACAACACTATATCAAGAACCTCACTAACGTTCTGCACTCCATTAGTTGTGACCACTGACAATTGGACATCAGTGGCTAAAGCAATATGTAGCTACAGACCCGAAACGACCGATAACACAACACTATATCGAGAACCTCACTAACGTTCTGCACTCCATTAGTTGTGACCACTGACAATTGGACATCAGTGGCTAAAGCAATATGTAGCTACAGACCCGAAACGATCGATAACACAACACTATATCGAGAACCTCACTAACGTTCTGCACTCCATTAGTTGTGACCACTGACAATTGGACATCAGTGGCTAAAGCAATATGTAGCTACAGACCCGAAACGACCGATAGAACAACCTGTATCCAGAATCTCACTAACGTCTTCCACTCCATTAGTTGTGACCACTGACAATTGGACATCAGCGGCTAAAGCAATATGTAGCTACAGACCCGAAACGACCGATAGAACTACCTGTATCGAGAACCTCACTAACGTCTTCCACTCCATTAGTTGTGACTACTGACAATTGGACATCAGTGGCTAAAGGAATATGTAGCTACAGACCCGAAACGACCGATAACACAACACTATATCAAGAACCTCTCTAACGTCTTCCACTCCATTAGTTGTGACTACTGACAATTGGTCATCAGTGGCTAAAGCAATATGTAGCTACAGACCCGAAACGACCAATAGGACAACCTGTATCGAGAACCTCACTAACGTTTTCCACTCTATTAGTTGTGACTACTGACAATTGGACATCAGTGGCTAAAGCAATATGTAGCTACAGACCCGAACCGACCGATAGACCAACCTGTATCCTGAACCTCACTAACGTCTTCCACTCCATTAGTTGTGACCACTGACAATTGGACATCAGTGGCTAAAGCAATATGTAGCTACAGACCCGAAACGACCGATAACACAACACTATATCGAGAACCTCACTAACGTCCTACACTCTATTAGTTGTGACCACTGACAATTGGACATCAGTGGCTAAAGCAATATGTAGCTACAGACCCGGAACGACCGATAACACAACACTATATCGAGAACCTCACTTACGTCTTCCACCCTATTAGTTGTGACCACAGACTATTGGATATCAGTGGCTAAAGCAATATGTAGCTACAGACCCGGAACGACCAATAACAACACACTATATCGAGAACCTCACTAACGTCTTCCACTCCATTAGTTGTGACCACTGACAATTGGACATCAGTGGCTAAAGCAATATGTAGCTACAGACCCGAAACGACCGTTAACACAACACTATATCGAGAACCTAACTAACGTCCTACACTCTATTAGTTGTGACCACTGACAATTGGACATCATTGGCTAAAGCAATATGTAGCTACAGACCCGGAACGACCGATAACACAACACTATATCGAGAACCTCACTTACGTCTTCCACCCCATTAGTTGTGACCACTGACTATTGGACATCAGTGGCTAAAGCAATATGTAGCAACAGACCCGAAACGACCGATAACACAACACTATATCGAGAACCTCACTAACGTCTTCCACTCCATTAGTTGTGACTACTGACAATTGGACATCAGTGGCTAAAGCAATATGTAGCTACAGACCCAAAACGACCGATAACACAACACTATATCGAGAACCTCACTAAAGTTCTGCACTCCATTAATTGTGACCACTGACAATTGGACATCAGTGGCTAAAGCAATATGTAGCTACAGACCCGAAACGACCGATAACACAACACTATATCGAGAACCTCACTAACGTTCTGCACTCCATTAGTAGTGACCACTGACAATTGGACATCAGTGGCTAAAGCAATATGTAGCTACAGACCCGAAACGACCGATAACACAACACTATATCGAGAACCTCACTAACGTTCTGCACTCTATTAGTTGTGACCACTGACAATTGGACATCAGTGGCTAAAGCAATATGTAGCTACAGACCCGAAACGACCGATAGAACAACCTGTATCCAGAACCTCACTAACGTCTTCCACTCCATTAGTTGTGACCACTGACAATTGGACATCAGCGGCTAAAGCAATATGTAGCTACAGACCCGAAACGACCGATAGAACAACCTTTATCGAGAACCTCACTAACGTCTTCCACTCCATTAGTTGTGACTACTGACAATTGGTCATCAGTGGCTAAAGGAATATGTAGCTACAGACCCGAAACGACCGATAACACAACACTATATCGAGCACCTCACTAACGTCTTCCACTCCATTAGTTGTAACTACTGACAATTGGTCATCAGTGGCTAAAGCAATATGTAGCTACAGACCCGAAACGACCAATAGGACAACTTGTATCCAGAACCTCACTAACGTTTTCCACTCTATTAGTTGTGACTACTGACAATTGGACATCAGTGGCTAAAGCAATATGTAGCTACAGACCCGAACCGACCGATAGACCAACCTGTATCCAGAACCTCACTAACGTATTCCACTCCATTAGTTGTGACCACTGACACTTGGACATCAGTGGCTAAAGCAATATGTAGCTACAGACCCGAAACGACCGATAACACAACACTATATCGAGAACCTCACTAACGTCCTACACTCTATTAGTTGTGACCACTGACAATTGGACATCAGTGGCTAAAGCAATATGTAGCTACAGACCCGGAACGACCGATAACACAACACTATATCGAGAACCTCACTTACGTCTTCCACCCTATTAGTTGTGACCACAGACTATTGGATATCAGTGGCTAAAGCAATATGTAGCTACAGACCCGGAACGACCAATAACAACACACTATATCGAGAACCTCACTAACGTCTTCCACTCCATTAGTTGTGACCACTGACAATTGGACATCAGTGGCTAAAGCAATATGTAGCTACAGACCCGAAACGACCGTTAACACAACACTATATCGAGAACCTAACTAACGTCCTACACTCTATTAGTTGTGACCACTGACAATTGGACATCATTGGCTAAAGCAATATGTAGCTACAGACCCGGAACGACCGATAACACAACACTATATCGAGAACCTCACTTACGTCTTCCACCCCATTAGTTGTGACCACTGACTATTGGACATCAGTGGCTAAAGCAATATGTAGCAACAGACCCGAAACGACCGATAACACAACACTATATCGAGAACCTCACTAACGTCTTCCACTCCATTAGTTGTGACTACTGACAATTGGACATCAGTGGCTAAAGCAATATGTAGCTACAGACCCAAAACGACCGATAACACAACACTATATCGAGAACCTCACTAAAGTTCTGCACTCCATTAATTGTGACCACTGACAATTGGACATCAGTGGCTAAAGCAATATGTAGCTACAGACCCGAAACGACCGATAACACAACACTATATCGAGAACCTCACTAACGTTCTGCACTCCATTAGTTGTGACCACTGACAATTGGACATCAGTGGCTAAAGCAATATGTAGCTACAGACCCGAAACGACCGATAACACAACACTATATCGAGAACCTCACTAACGTTCTGCACTCTATTAGTTGTGACCACTGACAATTGGACATCAGTGGCTAAAGCAATATGTAGCTACAGACCCGAAACGACCGATAGAACAACCTGTATCCAGAACCTCACTAACGTCTTCCACTCCATTAGTTGTGACCACTGACAATTGGACATCAGCGGCTAAAGCAATATGTAGCTACAGACCCGAAACGACCGATAGAACAACCTGTATCGAGAACCTCACTAACGTCTTCCACTCCATTAGTTGTGACTACTGACAATTGGTCATCAGTGGCTAAAGGAATATGTAGCTACAGACCCGAAACGACCGATAACACAACACTATATCGAGCACCTCACTAACGTCTTCCACTCCATTAGTTGTAACTACTGACAATTGGTCATCAGTGGCTAAAGCAATATGTAGCTACAGACCCGAAACGACCAATAGGACAACTTGTATCCAGAACCTCACTAACGTTTTCCACTCTATTAGTTGTGACTACTGACAATTGGACATCAGTGGCTAAAGCAATATGTAGCTACAGACCCGAACCGACCGATAGACCAACCTGTATCCAGAACCTCACTAACGTATTCCACTCCATTAGTTGTGACCACTGACAATTGGACATCAGTGGCTAAAGCAATATGTAGCTACAGACCCGAAACGACCGATAACACAACACTATATCGAGAACCTCACTAACGTCCTACACTCTATTAGTTGTGACCACTGACAATTGGACATCAGTGGCTAAAGCAATATGTAGCTACAGACCCGGAACGACCGATAACACAACACTATATCGAGAACCTCACTTACGTCTTCCACCCTATAAGTTGTGACCACTGACTATTGGATATCAGTGGCTAAAGCAATAAGTAGCTTCAGACCCGGAACGACCAATAACACAACACTATATCGAGAACCTCACTAACGTCTTCCACTCCATTAGTTGTGACCACTGACAATTGGACATCAGTGGCTAAAGCAATATGTAGCTACAGACCCGAAACGACCGATAACACAACACTATATCGAGAACCTAACTAACGTCCTACACTCTATTAGTTGTGACCACTGACAATTGGACATCATTGGCTAAAGCATTATGTAGCTACAGACCCGGAACGACCGATAACACAACACTATATCGAGAACCTCACTTACGTCTTCCACCCCATTAGTTGTGACCACTGACTATTGGACATCAGTGGCTAAAGCAATATGTAGCAACAGACCCGAAACAACCGATAACACAACACTATATCGAGAACCTCACTAACGTCTTCCACTCCATTAGTTGTGACTAATGACAATTGGACATTAGTGGCTAAAGCAATATGTAGCTACAGACCCGAAACGACCAATAGGACAACCTGTATCGAGAACCTCACTAACGTCTTCCACTCTATTACTTGTGACTACTGACAATTGGAAATCAGTGGCTAAAGCAATATGTAGCTACAGACCCGAAACGACCGATAACACAACACTATATCGAGAACCTCACTTACCTTCTGCACTCCATTAGTTGTGACCACTGACAATTGGACATCAGTGGCTAAAGCAATATGTAGCTACAGACCCGAAACGACCAAAAACACAACACTATATCGAGAACCTCACTAACGTCCTACACTCCATTAGTTGTGACCACTGACAATTGGACATCAGTGGCTAAAGCAATATGTAGCTACAGACCCGAAACGACCGATAACACAACACTATATCGAGAACCTCAATAACGTCTTCCACTCCATTAGTTGTGACTACTGACAATTGGACATCAGTGGCTAAAGCAATATGTAGCTACAGACCCGAAACGACCGATAGAACAACCTGTATCGAGAAGCTCACTAACGTCTTCCACTCCATTAGTTGTGACCACTGACAATTGGACATCAGTGGCTAAAGCAATATGTAGCTACAGACCCGAAACGACCGATAACACAACACTATATCGAGAACCTCACTAACGTCTTCCACTCCATTAGTTGTGACTACTGACAATTGGACATCAGTGGCTAAAGCAATATGTAGCTACAGACCCGAAACGACCGATAGAACAACCTGTATCCAGAACCTCACTAACGTCTTCAACTCCATTAGTTGTGACCACTGACAATTGGAAATCAGTGGCTAAAGCAATATGTAGCTACAGACCCGAAACGACCGATAACACAACACTATATTGAGAACCTCACTAACGTCCTACACTCTATTAGTTGTGACCACTGACAATTGGACATCAGTGGCTAAAGCAATATGTAGCTACAGACCCGAAACGACCGATAACACAACACTATATCGAGAACCTCACTAACGTCTTCCACTCCATTAACTGTGACCACTGACAATTAGACATCAGTGGCTAAAGCAATATGTAGCTACAGACCCGAAACGACCGATAACACAACAGTATATCGAGAACATCACTAACGTCCTACACTCTATTAGTTGTGACCACTGACAATTGGACATCAGTGGCTAAAGCAATATGTAGCTACAGACCCGAAACGACCGATAACACAACACTATATCGAGAACCTCACTAACGTCTTCCACTCCATTAGTTGTGACCACTGACAATTGGACATCAGTGGCTAAAGCAATATAAAGCTACAGACCCGAAACGACCGATAACACAACACTATATCGAGAACCTCACTAACGTTCTGCACTCTATTAGTTGTGACCACTGACAATTGGACATCAGTGGCTAAAGCAATATGTAGCTACAGACCCGAAACGACCGATAACACAACACTATATCGAGAACCTCACTAACGTCCTACACTCCATTAGTTGTGACCACTGACAATTGGACATCAGTGGCTAAAGCAATATGTAGCTACAGACCCAAAACGACCGATAACACAACACTATATCGAGAACCTCACTAACGTTCCGCACTCCATTAGTTGTGACCACTGACAATTGGACATCAGTGGCTAAAGCAATATGTAGCTACAGACCCGAAACGACCGATAACACAACACTATATCGAGAACCTCACTAACGTTCTGCACTCCATTAGTTGTGACCACTGACAATTGGACATCAGTGGCTAAAGCAATATGTAGCTACAGACCCGAAACGATCGATAACACAACACTATATCGAGAACCTCACTAACGTTCTGCACTCCATTAGTTGTGACCACTGACAATTGGACATCAGTGGCTAAAGCAATATGTAGCTACAGACCCGAAACGACCGATAGAACAACCTGTATCCAGAATCTCACTAACGTCTTCCACTCCATTAGTTGTGACCACTGACAATTGGACATCAGCGGCTAAAGCAATATGTAGCTACAGACCCGAAACGACCGATAGAACTACCTGTATCGAGAACCTCACTAACGTCTTCCACTCCATTAGTTGTGACTACTGACAATTGGACATCAGTGGCTAAAGGAATATGTAGCTACAGACCCGAAACGACCGATAACACAACACTATATCGAGAACCTCACTAACGTCTTCCACTCCATTAGTTGTGACTACTGACAATTGGTCATCAGTGGCTAAAGCAATATGTAGCTACAGACCCGAAACGACCAATAGGACAACCTGTATCGAGAACCTCACTAACGTTTTCCACTCTATTAGTTGTGACTACTGACAATTGGACATCAGTGGCTAAAGCAATATGTAGCTACAGACCCGAACCGACCGATAGACCAACCTGTATCCTGAACCTCACTAACGTCTTCCACTCCATTAGTTGTGACCACTGACAATTGGACATCAGTGGCTAAAGCAATATGTAGCTACAGACCCGAAACGACCGATAACACAACACTATATCGAGAACCTCACTAACGTCCTACACTCTATTAGTTGTGACCACTGACAATTGGACATCAGTGGCTAAAGCAATATGTAGCTACAGACCCGGAACGACCGATAACACAACACTATATCGAGAACCTCACTTACGTCTTCCACCCCATTAGTTGTGACCACTGACTATTGGATATCAGTGGCTAAAGCAATATGTAGCTACAGACCCGGAACGACCAATAACACAACACTATATCGAGAACCTCACTAACGTCTTCCACTCCATTAGTTGTGACCACTGACAATTGGACATCAGTGGCTAAAGCAATATGTAGCTACAGACCCGAAACGACCGTTAACACAACACTATATCGAGAACCTAACTAACGTCCTACACTCTATTAGTTGTGACCACTGACAATTGGACATCATTGGCTAAAGCAATATGTAGCTACAGACCCGGAACGACCGATAACACAACACTATATCGAGAACCTCACTTACGTCTTCCACCCCATTAGTTGTGACCACTGACTATTGGACATCAATGGCTAAAGCAATATGTAGCAACAGACCCGAAACGACCGATAACACAACACTATATCGAGAACCTCACTAACGTCTTCCACTCCATTAGTTGTGACTACTGACAATTGGACATCAGTGGCTAAAGCAATATGTAGCTACAGACCCGAAACGACCAATAGGACAACCTGTATCGAGAACCTCACTAACGTCTTCCACTCTATTACTTGTGACTACTGACAATTGGACATCAGTGGCTAAAGCAATATGTAGCTACAGACCCGAACCGACCGATAGACCAACCTGTATCCAGAACCTCACTAACGTCTTCCACTCCATTAGTTGTGACCACTGACAATTGGACATCAATGGCTAAAGCAATATGTTGCTACAGACCCGAAACGACCGATAACACAACACTATATCGAGAACCTCACTAATGTCCTACACTCTATTAGTTGTGACCACTGACAATTGGACATCAGTGGCTAAAGCAATATGTAGCTACAGACCCGGAACGACCGATAACACAACACTATATCGAGAACCCCACTTACGTCTTCCACCCCATTAGTTGTGACCACTGACTATTGGACATCAGTGGCTAAAGCAATATGTAGCTACAGACCCGGAACGACCGATAACACAACACTATATCGAGAACCTCACTAACGTCTTCCACTCCATTAGTTGTGACCACTGACAATTGGACATCAGTGGCTAAAGCAATATGTAGCTACAGACCCGAAACGACCGATAACACAACACTATATCGAGAACCTCACTAACGTTCTGCACTCCATTAGTTGTGACCACTGACAATTGGACATCAGTGGCTAAAGCAATATGTAGCAACAGACCCGAAACGACCGATAACACAACACTATATCGAGAACCTCACTAACGTCTTCCACTCCATTAGTTGTGACCACTGACAATTGGACATCAGTGGCTAAAGCAATATGTAGCTACAGACCCGAAACGACCGATAACACAACACTATATCGAGAACCTCACTAACGTCTTCCACTCCATTAGTTGTGACTACTGACAATTGGACATCAGTGGCTAAAGCAATATGTAGCTACAGACCCGAAACGACCGATAGAACAACATGTATCCAGAACCTCACTAACGTCTTCAACTCCATTAGTTGTGACCACTGACAATTGGAAATCAGTGGCTAAAGCAATATGTAGCTACAGACCCGAAACGACCAATAACACAACACTATATTGAGAACCTCACTAACGTCCTACACTCTATTAGTTGTGACCACTGACAATTGGACATCAGTGGCTAAAGCAATATGTAGCTACAGACCCGAAACGACCGATAACACAACACTATATCGAGAACCTCACTAACGTCTTCCACTCCATTAACTGTGACCACTGACAATTAGACATCAGTGGCTAAAGCAATATGTAGCTACAGACCCGAAACGACCGATAACACAACAGTATATCGAGAACATCACTAACGTCCTACACTCCATTAGTTGTGACCACTGACAATTGGACATCAGTGGCTAAAGCAATATGTAGCTACAGACCCGAAACGACCGATAACACAACACTATATCGAGAACCTCACTAACGTCTTCCACTCCATTAGTTGTGACCACTGACAATTGGACATCAGTGGCTAAAGCAATATGTAGCTACAGACCCGAAACGACCGATAACACAACACTATATCGAGAACCTCACTAACGTTCTGCACTCTATTAGTTGTGACCACTGACAATTGGACATCAGTGGCTAAAGCAATATGTAGCTACAGACCCGAAACGACCGATAACACAACACTATATCGAGAACCTCACTAACGTCCTACACTCTATTAGTTGTGACCACTGACAATTGGACATCAGTGGCTAAAGCAATATGTAGCTACAGACCCGGAACGACCGATAACACAACACTATATCGAGAACCTCACTTACGTCTTCCACCCCATTAGTTGTGACCACTGACTATTGGATATCAGTGGCTAAAGCAATATGTAGCTACAGACCCGGAACGACCAATAACACAACACTATATAAAGAACCTCACTAACGTCTTCCACTCCATTAGTTGTGACTACTGACAATTGGACATCAGTGGCTAAAGCAATATGTAGCTACAGACCCGAAACGACCAATAGGACAACCTGTATCGAGAACCTCACTAACGTCTTCCACTCTATTACTTGTGACTACTGACAATTGGACATCAGTGGCTAAAGCAATATGTAGCTACAGACCCGAACCGACCGATAGACCAACCTGTATCCAGAACCTCACTAACGTCTTCCACTCCATTAGTTGTGACCACTGACAATTGGACATCAATGGCTAAAGCAATATGTAGCTACAGACCCGAAACGACCGATAACACAACATTATATCGAGAACCTCACTAACGTCCTACACTCTATTAGTTGTGACCACTGACAATTGGACATCAGTGGCCAAAGCAATATGTAGCTACAGACCCGGAACGACCGATAACACAACACTATATCGAGAACCTCACTTACGTCTTCCACCCCATTAGTTGTGACCACTGACTATTGGACATCAGTGGCTAAAGCAATATGTAGCTACAGACCCGGAACGACCGATAACACAACACTATATCGAGAACCTCACTAACGTCTTCCACTCCATTAGTTGTGACCACTGACAATTGGACATCAGTGGCTAAAGCAATATGTAGCTACAGACCCGAAACGACCGATAACACAACACTATATCGAGAACCTCACTAACGTTCTGCACTCCATTAGTTGTGACCACTGACAATTGGACATCAGTGGCTAAAGCAATATGTAGCAACAGACCCGAAACGACCGATAACACAACACTATATCGAGAACCTCACTAACGTCTTCCACTCCATTAGTTGTGACCACTGACAATTGGACATCAGTGGCTAAATCAATATGTAGCTACAGACCCGAAACGACCGATAACACAACACTATATCGAGAACCTCACTAACGTCTTCCACTTCATTAGTTGTGACCACTGACAATTGGACATCAATGGCTAAAGAAATATGTAGCTAGAGACCTGAAACGACCGATAACACAACACTATATCGAGAACCTCACTAACGTTCTGCACTCCATTAATTGTGACCACTGACAATTGGACATCAGTGGCTAAAGCAATATGTAGCTACAGACCCGAAACGACCGATAACACAACACTATATCGAGAATCTCACTAACATTCTCCACTACATTAATTGTGACCACTGACAATTGGACTTCAGTGGCTAAAGCAATATGTAGCTACAGACCCGAAACGACCGATAACACAACAGTATATCGAGAACCTCACTAACGTCTTCCACTCCATTAGTTGTGACCACTGACAATTGGACATCAATGGCTAAAGAAATATGTAGCTAGAGACCTGAAACGACCGATAACACAACACTATATCGAGAACCTCACTAACGTTCTGCACTCCATTAATTGTGACCACTGACAATTGGACATCAGTGGCTAAAGCAATATATAGCTACAGACCCGAAACGACCGATAACACAACACTATATCGAGAATCTCACTAACGTTCTGCACTCCATTAATTGTGACCACTGACAATTGGACTTCAGTGGCTAAAGCAATATGTAGCTACAGACCCGAAACGACCGATAACACAACAGTAAATCGAGAATCTCACTAACATTCTCCACTACATTAATTGTGACCACTGGCAATTTGACATCAGTGGCTAAAGCAATATGTAGCTACAGACCCGAAACGACCGATAACACAACACTATATCGAGAACCTCACTAACGTCTTCCACTCCATTAGTTGTGTGTGACCTTTGACAGGTTACCATCAGTGGCTAATGTAATCTGTAGCTACAGACCCGGAACGACCGATAACACAACACTATATCGAGAACCACACTAACGTCTTACACTCCATTAGTTGTGTGTTAACTTTGACAGGTTACCATCAGTGGCTAATGTAATCTGTAGCTACACACCCGAAACGACCGATAACACAACACTATATCGAGAACCTCACTAACGTCTTCCACTCCATTAGTTGTGACCACTGACAATTGGACATCAGTGGCTAAATCAATATGTAGCTACAGACCCGAAACGACCGATAACACAACACTATATCGAGAACCTCACTAACGTCTTCCACTCCATTAGTTGTGACCACTGACAATTGGACATCAATGGCTAAAGAAATATGTAGCTAGAGACCTGAAACGACCGATAACACAACACTATATCGAGAACCTCACTAACGTTCTGCACTCCATTAATTGTGACCACTGACAATTGGACATCAGTGGCTAAAGCAATATGTAGCTACAGACCCGAAACGACCAATAACACAACACTATATCGAGAATCTCACTAACGTTCTGCACTCCATTAATTGTGACCACTGACAATTGGACTTCAGTGGCTAAAGCAATATGTAGCTACAGACCCGAAACGACCGATAACACAACACTATATCGAGAATCTCACTAACATTCTCCACTTCATTAATTGTGACCACTGGCAATTGGACATCAGTGGCTAAAGCAATATGTAGCTACAGACCCGAAACGACCGATAACACAACACTATATCGAGAACCTCACTAACGTCTTCCACTCCATTAGTTGTGTGTGACCTTTGACAGGTTACCATCAGTGGCTAATGTAATCTGTAGCTACAGACCCGAAACGACCGATAACACAACACTATATCGAGAACCGCACTAACGTCTTCCACCCCATTAGTTGTGACCACTGACTATTGGACATCAGTGGCTAAAGCAATATGTAGCTACAGACCCGGAACGACCGATAACACAACACTATATCGAGAACCTCACTAACGTCTTCCACTCCATTAGTTGTGACCACTGACAATTGGACATCAGTGGCTAAAGCAATATGTAGCTACAGACCCGAAACGACCGATAACACAACACTATATCGAGAACCTCACTAACGTTCTGCACTCCATTAGTTGTGACCACTGACAATTGGACATCAGTGGCTAAAGCAATATGTAGCAACAGACCCGAAACGACCGATAACACAACACTATATCGAGAACCTCACTAACGTCTTCCACTCCATTAGTTGTGACCACTGACAATTGGACATCAGTGGCTAAAGCAATATGTAGCTACAGACCCGAAACGACCGATAACACAACACTATATCGAGAACCTCACTAACGTCTTCCACTCCATTAGTTGTGACTACTGACAATTGGACATCAGTGGCTAAAGCAATATGTAGCTACAGACCCGAAACGACCGATAGAACAACATGTATCCAGAACCTCACTAACGTCTTCAACTCCATTAGTTGTGACCACTGACAATTGGAAATCAGTGGCTAAAGCAATATGTAGCTACAGACCCGAAACGACCAATAACACAACACTATATTGAGAACCTCACTAACGTCCTACACTCTATTAGTTGTGACCACTGACAATTGGACATCAGTGGCTAAAGCAATATGTAGCTACAGACCCGAAACGACCGATAACACAACACTATATCGAGAACCTCACTAACGTCTTCCACTCCATTAACTGTGACCACTGACAATTAGACATCAGTGGCTAAAGCAATATGTAGCTACAGACCCGAAACGACCGATAACACAACAGTATATCGAGAACATCACTAACGTCCTACACTCCATTAGTTGTGACCACTGACAATTGGACATCAGTGGCTAAAGCAATATGTAGCTACAGACCCGAAACGACCGATAACACAACACTATATCGAGAACCTCACTAACGTCTTCCACTCCATTAGTTGTGACCACTGACAATTGGACATCAGTGGCTAAAGCAATATGTAGCTACAGACCCGAAACGACCGATAACACAACACTATATCGAGAACCTCACTAACGTTCTGCACTCTATTAGTTGTGACCACTGACAATTGGACATCAGTGGCTAAAGCAATATGTAGCTACAGACCCGAAACGACCGATAACACAACACTATATCGAGAACCTCACTAACGTCCTACACTCTATTAGTTGTGACCACTGACAATTGGACATCAGTGGCTAAAGCAATATGTAGCTACAGACCCGGAACGACCGATAACACAACACTATATCGAGAACCTCACTTACGTCTTCCACCCCATTAGTTGTGACCACTGACTATTGGATATCAGTGGCTAAAGCAATATGTAGCTACAGACCCGGAACGACCAATAACACAACACTATATAAAGAACCTCACTAACGTCTTCCACTCCATTAGTTGTGACTACTGACAATTGGACATCAGTGGCTAAAGCAATATGTAGCTACAGACCCGAAACGACCAATAGGACAACCTGTATCGAGAACCTCACTAACGTCTTCCACTCTATTACTTGTGACTACTGACAATTGGACATCAGTGGCTAAAGCAATATGTAGCTACAGACCCGAACCGACCGATAGACCAACCTGTATCCAGAACCTCACTAACGTCTTCCACTCCATTAGTTGTGACCACTGACAATTGGACATCAATGGCTAAAGCAATATGTAGCTACAGACCCGAAACGACCGATAACACAACATTATATCGAGAACCTCACTAACGTCCTACACTCTATTAGTTGTGACCACTGACAATTGGACATCAGTGGCCAAAGCAATATGTAGCTACAGACCCGGAACGACCGATAACACAACACTATATCGAGAACCTCACTTACGTCTTCCACCCCATTAGTTGTGACCACTGACTATTGGACATCAGTGGCTAAAGCAATATGTAGCTACAGACCCGGAACGACCGATAACACAACACTATATCGAGAACCTCACTAACGTCTTCCACTCCATTAGTTGTGACCACTGACAATTGGACATCAGTGGCTAAAGCAATATGTAGCTACAGACCCGAAACGACCGATAACACAACACTATATCGAGAACCTCACTAACGTTCTGCACTCCATTAGTTGTGACCACTGACAATTGGACATCAGTGGCTAAAGCAATATGTAGCAACAGACCCGAAACGACCGATAACACAACACTATATCGAGAACCTCACTAACGTCTTCCACTCCATTAGTTGTGACCACTGACAATTGGACATCAGTGGCTAAATCAATATGTAGCTACAGACCCGAAACGACCGATAACACAACACTATATCGAGAACCTCACTAACGTCTTCCACTTCATTAGTTGTGACCACTGACAATTGGACATCAATGGCTAAAGAAATATGTAGCTAGAGACCTGAAACGACCGATAACACAACACTATATCGAGAACCTCACTAACGTTCTGCACTCCATTAATTGTGACCACTGACAATTGGACATCAGTGGCTAAAGCAATATGTAGCTACAGACCCGAAACGACCGATAACACAACACTATATCGAGAATCTCACTAACATTCTCCACTACATTAATTGTGACCACTGACAATTGGACTTCAGTGGCTAAAGCAATATGTAGCTACAGACCCGAAACGACCGATAACACAACAGTATATCGAGAACCTCACTAACGTCTTCCACTCCATTAGTTGTGACCACTGACAATTGGACATCAATGGCTAAAGAAATATGTAGCTAGAGACCTGAAACGACCGATAACACAACACTATATCGAGAACCTCACTAACGTTCTGCACTCCATTAATTGTGACCACTGACAATTGGACATCAGTGGCTAAAGCAATATATAGCTACAGACCCGAAACGACCGATAACACAACACTATATCGAGAATCTCACTAACGTTCTGCACTCCATTAATTGTGACCACTGACAATTGGACTTCAGTGGCTAAAGCAATATGTAGCTACAGACCCGAAACGACCGATAACACAACAGTAAATCGAGAATCTCACTAACATTCTCCACTACATTAATTGTGACCACTGGCAATTTGACATCAGTGGCTAAAGCAATATGTAGCTACAGACCCGAAACGACCGATAACACAACACTATATCGAGAACCTCACTAACGTCTTCCACTCCATTAGTTGTGTGTGACCTTTGACAGGTTACCATCAGTGGCTAATGTAATCTGTAGCTACAGACCCGGAACGACCGATAACACAACACTATATCGAGAACCACACTAACGTCTTACACTCCATTAGTTGTGTGTTAACTTTGACAGGTTACCATCAGTGGCTAATGTAATCTGTAGCTACACACCCGAAACGACCGATAACACAACACTATATCGAGAACCTCACTAACGTCTTCCACTCCATTAGTTGTGACCACTGACAATTGGACATCAGTGGCTAAATCAATATGTAGCTACAGACCCGAAACGACCGATAACACAACACTATATCGAGAACCTCACTAACGTCTTCCACTCCATTAGTTGTGACCACTGACAATTGGACATCAATGGCTAAAGAAATATGTAGCTAGAGACCTGAAACGACCGATAACACAACACTATATCGAGAACCTCACTAACGTTCTGCACTCCATTAATTGTGACCACTGACAATTGGACATCAGTGGCTAAAGCAATATGTAGCTACAGACCCGAAACGACCAATAACACAACACTATATCGAGAATCTCACTAACGTTCTGCACTCCATTAATTGTGACCACTGACAATTGGACTTCAGTGGCTAAAGCAATATGTAGCTACAGACCCGAAACGACCGATAACACAACACTATATCGAGAATCTCACTAACATTCTCCACTTCATTAATTGTGACCACTGGCAATTGGACATCAGTGGCTAAAGCAATATGTAGCTACAGACCCGAAACGACCGATAACACAACACTATATCGAGAACCTCACTAACGTCTTCCACTCCATTAGTTGTGTGTGACCTTTGACAGGTTACCATCAGTGGCTAATGTAATCTGTAGCTACAGACCCGAAACGACCGATAACACAACACTATATCGAGAACCGCACTAACGTCTTACACTCCATTAGTTGTGTGTTACCTTTGACAGGTTACCATCAGTGGCTAATGTAATCTGTAGCTACAGACCCGAAACGACCGATAACACAACACTATATCGAGAACCTCACTAACGTATTCCACTCCATTAGTTGTGTGTGACCTTTGACACGTGGCTATCAGCGGCTAATGTAATCTGTAGCTACAGACCCGGAACAACCGACAACACAACCCTGTATCCAGAACCTCACTAACGTCCTACACTCCATTAATTGTGGCCTTTGACAGGTATCCATCAGCGGCTAATGTAATCTGTAGCTTGAGACCCGGAACGACCGATAGCACAACCTTGTATCCAGAATCTCACTAACGTCCTACACTCCATTAATTGTGACCTTTGACAGGTATCCATCAGTGGCTAATGCAATCTGTAGCTACAGACCCGGAATGACCGATAACACAACCTTGTATCCAAAAACTTACTAACGTCCTACACTCCATTATTAGTGACCTTTGACAGGTATCCATCAGCGGCTAATGTAATCTGTAGCTACAGACCCGGAACGACTGATAACACAACCTTGTATCCAGAACCTCACTAACGTCCTACACTCCATTAATTGTGACCTTTGACAGGTGACCAACAGTGGCTAATGTAATCTGTAGCTACAGACCCGGAACGACCGATAACACAACCTTGTATCCAGAACCTCACTAACGTTCTACACTCCAATAATTGTGCCTTTTGACAGGCATCCATCAGCGGCTAATGTAATTTGTAGCTACAGACCCGGAACGCCCGATAACACAACCCTGTATACAGAACCTCACTAACGTCCTACACTCCATTAATTGTGACCTTTGACAGGTATCCATCAGCGGCTAATGTAATCTGTAGCTACAGACCCGGAACGACCGATAACACAACCTTGTATCCAGAACCTCACTAACGTCCTACACTCCATTAATTGTGACCTTTGACAGGTATCCATCAGCTGCTAGTAAAATATGTAGCTACAGACCCGGAACGACCGATAGCACAACCTTGTATCCAGAACCTCACTAACGTCCTACATTCCATTAATTGTGACCTTTGACAGGTATCCATCAGCAGCTAATGTAATATGTAGCTACAGACCCCGAACAACCGACAACACAACCTTGTATCCAGAACCTCACTAACGTTCTACACTCCATTAATTGTGACTTTTGACAGGCATCCATCAGCGGCTAATGTAATCTGTAGCTACAGACCCGGAACGCCCGATAACACAACCCTGTATCCAGAACCTCACTAACGTCCTACACTCCATTAATTGTGACCTTTGACAGGTATCCATCAGCGGCTAATGTAATCTGTAGCTACAGACCCGGAACGACCGATAACACAACCTTGTATCCAGAACCTCACTAACGTCCTACACTCCATTAATTGTGACCTTTGACAGGTATTCATCAGCGGCTAGTAAAATATGTAGCTACAGACCCGGAACGACCGATAACACAACCCTGTATCCATAACCTCACTAACGTCCTACACTCCATTAGTTGTAACCTTTGACCGGTGACCATCAGTGGCTAATGTAATCTGTAGCTACAGACCCGAAACGACCGATAACACAACCCTGTATCCAGAACCTCACTAACGTCCTACACTCCATTAGTTGTAACCTTTGACAGGTGACCATCAGTGGCTAATGTAATCTGTAGCTACAGACCCGAAACGACCGATAACACAACCTTGTATCCAGAACCTCACTAAAGTCCTACACTCCATTAATTGTGACCTTTGACAGGTATCCATCAGCGGCTAATGTAATCTGTAGCTACAGACCTGGAACGACCGATAACACAACCCTGTATCCAGAACCTCACTAACGTCCTACACTCCATTAATTGTGACCTTTGACAGGTATCCATCAGCGGCTAATGTAATCTGTAGCTACAGACCCGGAACGACCGATAACACAACCCTGTATCCGGAACCTCACTAACGTCCTACACTCCATTAGTTGTGTGTTACCTTTGACATGTGACCATCAGTGGCTAATGTAATATGTAGCTACAGACCCGAAACGACCGATAACACAACACTATTTCGAGAACCTTACTAACCTTCTACACTCCATTAATTGTGACCTTTGACAGGTATCCATCAGCGGCTAATGCAATCTGTAGCTACAGACCCGGAACGACCAATAACACAACCCTGTATCGAGAACCTCACTAACGTCCTACACTCCATTAATTGTGACCTTTGACAGGTATCTATCAGCGGCTAATGCAATCTGTAGCTACAGACCCGGAACGACCGATAACACAACCTTGTATCCAGAACTTCACTAACGTCCTACACTCCATTAATTGTGACCTTTGACAGGTGACCATCAGTGGCTAATGTTATCTGTAGCTACAGACCCGGAACGACCGATAACACAACCCTGTATCCAGTACCTCACTAACGTCCTACACTCCATTAGTTGTGTGTTACCTTTGACATGTGACCATAAGTGGCTAATGTAATCTGTAGCTACAGACCCGAAACGACCAATAACACAACCCTGTATCGAGAACCTCACTAACGTCCTACACTCCATTAATTGTGACCTTTGACAGGTATCCATCAGCGGCTAATGCAATCTGTAGCTACAGACCCGGAACGACCGATAACACAACCTTGTATCCAGAACCTCACTAACGTCCTACACTCCATTAATTGTGACCTTTGACAAGTGACCATCAGTGGCTAATGTAATCTGTAGCTACAGACCCGGAACTACCGATAACACAACTTTGTATCCAGAACCTCACTAACGTCCTACACTCCATTAATTGTGACGTTTGACAGGTATCCATCAGCGGCTAATGTAATCTGTAGCTACAGACCCGGAACGACCGATAACACAACCCTGTATCGAGAACCTCACTAACGTCCTACTCTCCATTAGTTGTAACCTTTGACAGGTGACCATCAGTGGCTAATGCAATCTGTAGCTACAGACCCGGAAATACCGATAGCACAACCCTGTATCCAGAACCTCACTATCCTTCAACACTCCATTAGTTGTGTGTTACCTTTGAGAGGTCTACATCAGCAGCTAGTGTAATCTGTAGCTACAGACCCGGAACGACCGATAACACAACCCTGTATCGAGAACCTCACTAACCTTCTACACTCCATTAGTTGTGTGTTACCTTTGAGAGGTGGACATCAGCAGCTAGTGCAATCTGTAGCTACAGACCCGGAACTACCGATAACACAACCCTGTATCGAGAACCTCACTAACCTTCTACACTCCATTAGTTGTGTGTTGCCTTTGAGAGGCGGACATCAGTGGCTAATGCAATCTGTAGCTACAGACCCGGAACGACCGATAACACAACCCTGTATCGAGAACCTCACTAACCTTCTACACTCCATTAGTTGTGTGTTGCCTTTGAGAGGCGGACATCAGTGGCTAATGCAATCTGTAGCTACAGACCCGGAACTACCGATAACACAACCCTGTATCGAGAACCTCACTAACCTTCTACACTCCATTAGTTGTGTGTTGCCTTTTAGAGGCGGACATCAGTGGCCAATGCAATCTGTAGCTACAGACCCGGAACGACCGATAACACAACCCTGTATCGAGAACCTCACTAACCTTCTACACTCCATTAGTTGTGTGTTGCCTTTGAGAGGCGGACATCAGTGGCTAATGCAATCTGTAGCTACAGACCCGGAACGACCGATAACACAACCCTGTATCGAGAACCTCACTAACCTTCTACACTCCATTAGTTGTGTGTTGCCTTTGAGAGGCGGACATCAGTGGCTAATGCAATCTGTAGCTACAGACCCGGAACTACCGATAACACAACCCTGTATCGAGAACCTCACTAACCTTCTACACTCCATTAGTTGTGTGTTGCCTTTGAGAGGCGGACATCAGTGGCTAATGCAATCTGTAGCTACAGACCCGGAACTACCGATAACACAACCCTGTATCGAGAACCTCACTAACCTTCTACACTCCATTAGTTGTGTGTTGCCTTTTAGAGGCGGACATCAGTGGCTAATGCAATCTGTAGCTACAGACCCGGAACTACCGATAATACAACCCTGTATCGAGAACCTCACTAACCTTCTACACTCCATTAGTTGTGTGTTGCCTTTGAGAGGCGGACATCAGTGGCTAATGCAATCTGTAGCTACAGACCCGGAACTACCGATAACACAACCCTGTATCGAGAACCTCACTAACCTTCTACACTCCATTAGTTGTGTGTTGCCTTTGAGAGGCGGACATCAGTGGCTAATGCAATCTGTAGCTACAGACCCGGAACTACCGATAATACAACCCTGTATCGAGAACCTCACTAACCTTCTACTCTCCATTAGTTGTGTGTTGCCTTTTAGAGGCGGACATCAGTGGCTAATGCAATCTGTAGCTACAGACCCGGAACTACCGATAATACAACCCTGTATCGAGAACCTCACTAACCTTCTACACTCCATTAGTTGTGTGTTGCCTTTGAGAGGCGGACATCAGTGGCTAATGCAATCTGTAGCTACAGACCCGGAACTACCGATAACACAACCCTGTATCGAGAACCTCACTAACCTTCTACTCTCCATTAGTTGTGTGTTGCCTTTGAGAGGCGGACATCAGTGGCTAATGCAATCTGTAGCTACAGACCCGGAACTACCGATAATACAACCCTGTATCGAGAACCTCACTAACCTTCTACACTCCATTAGTTGTGTGTTACCTTTGAGGGGTGGACATCAGCAGCTAGTGCAATCTGTAGCTACAGACCCGCAACTACCGATAACACAACCCTGTATCGAGAATCTCACTAACGTCCTACACTCCATTAGTTGTGTGTTACCTTTGAGAGGTGGACATCAGCAGCTAGTGCAATCTGTAGCTACAGACCCGGAACGACCGATAACACAACCCTGTATCGAGAATCTCACTAACGTCCTACACTCCATTAGTTGTGTGTGACCTTTGACAGGTGACCATCAGTGGCTAATGTATTCTGTAGCTACAGACCTGGAACGACCGATAGCACAACCCTGTATCGAGAACCTCACTAACGTCTTACACTCCATTAGTTGTGTGTGACCTTTGACACGTGACCATCAGTGGCTAATGCAATCTGTAGCTACAGACCCGGAACGACCGATAGCACAACCCTGTATCGAGAACCTCACTAACGTCTTACACTCCATTAGTTGTGACTTTTGATAATAATACTACTGTACGTGAATGCACTAGAGGGTAGGTCAATACAATAATAGGTGTTTGTGGGTGTGGGTACTTTTTATCCCAATAGGTCTACGGGTATCCACTATAATACTGGTAAACTGACTATAATTGACTGTAACACTAAAATTAAGATGAGTGTACACTGATTTCAAGACTGTATAATTGCTGTAAGACTGAGAAACTAACTGGAAGACTCTAAACTAAACTTTAAGACTGCACATAGCCGTGGCATTCTAAAACTGACTGGGAGACTGTACAATTTTAATTCTAACTGTAAAACTGATGTTCTCCCGTCATGTGTAACTGATTAGCGTTAACTGTAAAACTGATGTTCTCCCGTCATGTGTAACTGATTAGCGTTAACTGTAAAACTGATGTTCTCCCGTCATGTGTAACTGATTAGCGTTAACTGTAAAACTGATGTTCTCCCGTCATGTGTAACTGATTAGCGTTAACTGTAAAACTGATGTTCTCCCGTCATGTGTAACTGATTAGCGTTAACTGTAAAACTGATGTTCTCCCGTCATGTGTAACTGATTAGCGTTAACTGTAAAACTGATGTTCTCCCGTCATGTGTAACTGATTAGCGTTAACTGTAAAACTGATGTTCTCCCGTCATGTGTAACTGATTAGCGTTAACTGTAAAACTGATGTTCTCCCGTCATGTGTAACTGATTAGCGTTAACTGTAAAACTGATGTTCTCCCGTCATGTGTAACTGATTAGCGTTAACTGTAAAACTGATGTTCTCCCGTCATGTGTAACTGATTAGCGTTAACTGTAAAACTGATGTTCTCCCGTCATGTGTAACTGATTAGCGTTAACTGTAAAACTGATGTTCTCCCGTCATGTGTAACTGATTAGCGTTAACTGTAAAACTGATGTTCTCCCGTCATGTGTAACTGATTAGCGTTAACTGTAAAACTGATGTTCTCCCGTCATGTGTAACTGATTAGCGTTAACTGTAAAACTGATGTTCTCCCGTCATGTGTAACTGATTAGCGTTAACTGTAAAACTGATGTTCTCCCGTCTTGTGCTGCTGATTAGCGTTAACTGTAAAACTGATGTTCTCCCGTCATGTGTAACTGATTAGCGTTAACTGTAAAACTGATGTTCTCCCGTCATGTGTAACTGATTAGCGTTAACTGTAAAACTGATGTTCTCCCGTCTTGTGTAACTGATTAGCGTTAACTGTAAAACTGATGTTCTCCCGTCATGTGTAACTGATTAGCGTTAACTGTAAAACTGATGTTCTCCCGTCATGTGTAACTGATTAGCGTTAACTGTAAAACTGATGTTCTCCCGTCATGTGTAACTGATTAGCGTTAACTGTAAAACTGATGTTCTCCCGTCATGTGTAACTGATTAGCGTTAACTGTAAAACTGATGTTCTCCCGTCTTGTGCTGCTGATTAGCGTTAACTGTAAAACTGATGTTCTCCCGTCATGTGTAACTGATTAGCGTTAACTGTAAAACTGATGTTCTCCCGTCTTGTGCTGCTGATTAGCGTTAACTGTAAAACTGATGTTCTCCCGTCATGTGTAACTGATTAGCGTTAACTGTAAAACTGATGTCCTCCCGTCTTGTGCTGCTGATTAGCGTTAACTGTAGAACTGACTTAAAAGACATATATGAATTAACAAGTAATAGTTTATTTGAAAAATATAAACTAACAAAGTCTGCCCTAACTTTGATGGAAGGCATGTATTCAACTATAATTTATGATTAATTAGTTCTCGTTTTAAACCCTGGACTGGAGTATTGAAAAAAAATAAACATTACCTCCATTAGATAGTCTAAAATCCCATGTTTAGTAAAGGCTTGTGCTTGTAAGTTTCATCAAAAACTATTAAAATAAAAACGTACACGTTGACATCACGGTCCCGGATCAGGCAGTAGACTTAAAGTTGTTCAATCAAAATTTACTTTTGAAATTTTTTTGAATGCATGTGTTAGTATTGAATAAAATTGAGGGAAAAAATAAACAAATCTTTATGGAGATAAGCTACCCTAAGTAGTTAGTTTGGTCTTTCTAGACAGGCGTGCATAACTCGTTAGGAAACCGTGTGATATGTTTTATTAAAATGTTAAGAATATAGTGGACAATAGGTACTAAAAATTAATGACGTATGTACAAATTGTGAGTTGAAATCTCTACAATTATATTTGGCTGAAAGAGTAGATTAATAATACATAAAAACTTCATTGCTAGAGTTTTCTTTAAATGAGGGAGTTATGTAATTATGTACAATTTGTGTTGCGGGACAGGCGGTGACATTGAGGGAGAGGGGGGGGAAGGACCACGCTGTGTGTGTATTATTGAGGCAGGCTCTTTACTACTCCTAGTAACAGTTTGAACACCTAGAACTGACTAAATTCCGTTGAGCGCTCAAATGGGCACCTAGAACACCCTTAAACTCTTAACACACTACGTGAGCCGGATCGAGATGCCAAACGGAGGCCTTCATGATTTATGATTACGTATGTATTCGTGTTTTGTGTTGTGTATATTCCATTTTTGACTCATCCTCTGAATATGTGATATTTTTTACGAAGCATCTTCAAGAACACAATCTTTAAGAAAATAAAATTTTGGACTGTTTTGAGTTAGTTTATAATGTAATTCAGTTATGATTTATTTTATTTTACTAAAAAATTGAAGTATGTTGACATTAATTGTATGTCAAGAAGTGAGGACACACAGGAAGCGAGTGCCACGCGCCACCCCCCCCACCCTTTCACCACCAGCGCCTATTTAAGGACGTCGTATCACTAAAATGTACTCTCTCGCATTCCGTTATGAATATATTTTGACCTATAAATACAATTTATTTTTTGTATGCATAAATTTTAACCTAGAGTTATTGTATTAACAAACTGTATACTTTTTATCAATAATAATTTTAATTAATAAGTAGTCGAGATTCCTACTAATCTATATTACAACTTAAGCTGTAGATTATTATAACAGCTCATTGAAAAGGTCTTTTCCACCCTATGCCAGAACATGTAATAAGAGTAGTTCTCATCTTGAATCTCTCCTTCAATTACCTAATAACATGCCCTAGGCTTGACCATCACCAAAGAAGGTCAAATTTCAAAATGTTTAGTGACGTAGAGATTTAGTCCAGCTACGTGGGAGCTAGGTGTACCCTATAGCCATCACCACTGTCGTAGGCACAGGAGACAAATAAGTTTACAAAAGTCGAATCAATTCATGATCGTAAAGCTATAATCCACCTTTGAGGGAACTTAGAGTTTAAAATTGAGACTTGGACTTGTTAACTTAAGGTGAAAAATGCATTACGTGAGTGCTTCAACAGAGTTAAGGGGAATATACTTTTCGCTTCACGAAAAATGCCATAAACATAGGTTTCAATTTCAACGATTCGGTCCATAATAATGATCGTATCGTAACACTTACAGTATCACTTGACAGGTGAAGAATCGTTTTAGTGCACCATAAGTTCATTTTCGCGAAAACTAGCGTTGGGTAAATGGGTATAAATGGGCTCGGGTTCATCGGCAAGCTGTGGGTTGTCCTGGGTCCTGTGGGTATACGGCTCGGGTTCATCGGCAAGCTGTGGGTTGTCCTGGGTCCTGTGGGTATACGGCTCGGGTTCATCGGCAAGCTGTGGGTTGTCCTGGGTCCTGTGGGTATACGGCTCGGGTTCATCGGCAAGCTGTGGGTTGTCCTGGGTCCTGTAGTCATCATTTTACGTGACTAAATAATTTTCTTAAATAACACCCATACATGAACGGTAGTGGATATGGGTGTGTCCTAACTATATATTTTTTACAGTTAAATATGCGAAACTTTAAACGATTTTGACGATTTTAAAAACTGATAAAACCAACTCGTGGTCCACTAGATTGGAACTTAGATAATCATACAGCCTTCACTATAACTAGTTGTAACAATAAATACCAACCAAATAGTTGAAATATAACGATATGTTTTGGCTTGCTGAAGGTAAAATTGCATGTCTACTGAGAAGGCTGCCCAGGGCTGTCGACTCCCCAGCAATGACTAGGCGGTTTGGAAAATAGCCACCCTAAACTCTCTGTGACCCTCTTCCAATTGTGAGGATTTGCTTAAAAGGAAACCTAGAATATTCTGTGTTTAAACATTATTTACCAATAAAATAAATGTATATGATTTTGTTACTACACAAAAATCGCTAACATCAGCACAAAAGAACTCTATAAAAAAGTTGCTATGTGTGACTTTATGGGTCTCTTCTACAGTAAAGCCTAAAGTTAAAAGATTTTAACTCAAACAAGTGTTGTAGGCTTTTGTTAATTTTATCATTTTAAGTTTAATTTCAAAGATAATCTGTTTTGTAATAAACTAGTAAATATAACCGGAAATATTTCAAATTTACATTTTCTTTTATTGCAGTAAAATGTTGAAGGTAAATTGATAAAATAAATAATATACTTACTTTTGATCGGCATATAAAAAGGGCATGTAAATGGTCATCATAAACGTATTTAGAGACTATATTTTGTAACACCTTAATACATTTTCTATGGAGACATATAGTAGTCGTCTTCTTTTAAATATAAAAAAACATTAGGGGACACCCTTGTACGCATTGCGTCCAACCCCACCTTTCGCTGCGCTAGGTTCACCTCGGCCTTTGGCATCGCTCTGCAATTAGCGACTAAATTAACAATTTGCACTACTAAAAGCATAAGAAGAAATATTAAGTATTAAATCGATTTAGAAACAGATTTTGAGATTGAAAAAATCATACGATTTTAAATCGAACCTAAACTATGTGATGTTTAAATATTATATAATTGGTCGGTAGCGTACGGTAGTTGGTTCAATCCCAGCTTCATGTGCTAAATGTTCTTAGTTCGATCCCAATCAGAGTCAATACATTTTGAGAAGGATCAGCTGATAACCACCGGCTGTTCATTTGTCATTGGGCTATTAATTAATGACACTTTCTAAGGAATAGTCGGCCTTAGTTGGTAACAATGACTACATTCGCTCATCTACACTCATCACACTTATTCGAAATCCATATTCGCCCATATCTTGACGATCGGTGTCTTATGAATAAACAAATAAAAATAAAATAAAATAAATAAATAAATAAATAAATAAATATAAAGTTGTTATGTGTATTAGTAAAAACAACGTAGTGGTAACAAATGTAGGAGCAGTACATGTTATTTTTTACATTTCTGACCTTTTTATCCACTATCCTTAGCCTTAAGCTTCAAAATGAATCTGATCAAACACCTTATGTTCTTCGTGGGCCCATTTTACTTACGTAATTTAATATATAATTAAAAACCACCTGTAACAATTGTTAATTGTTGCATTATAATTAAATTAGAAAAATTGTATTTAGAAAATGTTAAATTTTGTAAGAACTGAGAGGTTTAGGAGTTTGTTTTGTTTTCCAAAAGTTTTCGATATAAATTCTCCAAGTTTTAAGAAAAATAAAGAATTTTCCCCTTTCAAATAAAAAAGTAGTTTTTCCCATATAAAATAGTTAAATAACCAGTATTTTCACGTTTGTTAATTTCCTGTCAATTTCATGCGACATGTTTTCTGAAGGCAACATGTTTGGTGAGCCTTACCTGTTCAGATGTCCTGGTTTAGAGGGTTCTAATTGGTTGGATTAGCTTCTAGATTTAAAGTGGGGGTAAGTCCGTTGGTGGAAGCGTGCGGCCGTTCGCTCAGTTCTTCAATAACTTTCTTTGTGGGACCACGTTTGATCCGCTTTCGTGTTCACGGCGACTTGTACCGTTTCGGTTTTCCTTTACCGTTGCGGCAATTTTTTGTAGTTCACTTGTGAGTGATTGTTTGAATGCCGGACGAGCTTTGTTGTGGTTACTTTTGGATTCGAAACCTCCAGGACAGCTACATCTCCCGGAGGCAATTTAAAAATTTTTAGACAATTTAAAACAATTTTAGGCAATTTTAGACAAAATTAAGAAAATTTTGACAATTTTAAAACAATTTTAGAAAATTTTAGAAAATTTAATACAATTTTGAAATTTGAACTTTTTTATTTAAAAGTTTAAAGAAATTTATTAAAAAAAATTAAATAAATAAAAAAGGTACTGGTCTGAAGATATTTAATTTATTATTTTGGAATAGTTGTTTTAATTTATTTATGTTCCATTGAGTCAGAAAAGAAGAGATTTTTATTTTCGTTTTTATCATTATTTGTAGAAGAAACCAATTTTATTTGTTGAAGTTATTTATAAGAAGATAAATAAAGAAAAATTTTTATCACTGGACAAGTTTTACTTTAATCTCTCATTTAAGTTTGTTCAAAACATCAAAAATAAATAGTAGCTTTAATAAGGCTACACACTACGGGATATCATAGATTCTTACATTATGGGGTTAAGTGTTAGAGAGGACTACAGTCCTAACTTCGCCCCTTAATAAAGCCATTTTTAATTTTATTTATAAGCCTTAATGTAATTTAGTAACCGTTGTAGGTTTCTTAGAAAAATTTTAATATAGTTATTTTGAGCCATAACTGAAATTATCTAACGTAGTACCGTTTAAATAGCAGGCTTATCTAACGTAGTACCGTTTACATAGCAGGCTTATCTAACGTAGTACCGTTTACATAGCAGGCTTATCTAACGTAGTACCGTTTACATAGCAGGCTTATCTAACCTAGTACCGTTTACATAGCAGGCTTATCTAACGTAGTACCGTTTACATAGCAGGCTTATCTAACGTAGTACCGTTTACATAGCAGGCTTATCTAACGTAGTACCGTTTACATAGCAGGCTTATCTAACGTAGTACCGTTTACACATCAGGCTTATCTAACTTAGTACCATTTACATAGCAGGCTTATCTAACGTAGTACCGTTTACATAGCAGGCTTATTTAACGTAGTACCGTTTACATAGCAGGCTTATCTAACGTAGTACCGTTTACATAGCAGGCTTATTTAACGTAGTACCGTTTACATAGCAGGCTTATCTAACGTAGTACCGTTTACATAGCAAGCTTATTTA
>JAQJVL010004166.1:0-48824 GCA_035578905.1 Stictocephala bisonia
GCTTTGGGATGTGTTAAAGTGACCGGGTTTGAAGCAGGTCTCTGACCAATATAGCAGGTGTGTTCTGTGTTGTAGGTAATAGAGAGCGTTCCGTGCAGGCGCTTTCCCATTGCGCTGCGGCGGTTGTTCTCATGGGGCTCGATTCATAGCTCCTCTTTACATTATTTAAAGAAATTTTAAAGCGTTTCTAAAGGAATAGGACTTCTTAATGTTTTTAGTTTAGTTTTAAATATCTTAGTGTTATAAATAGTCTTGTGAATAGTTTGTTTTAATTAACATACCTTGGTGTTCTGCTTATGGCTGTAGTAGCAGGAAGAGTGGCGAGGGGTATCTTCTCCTTACTTTTAGACTCACAAAACATATAGCCTATATTTAATGACTGCATCCGTCTTAAGAATGTGTGCCGGAAACAGTAATTTTCCTAATGATGGACACTGTTAGGTAATAAGATAATTGTATATAGTTCATATATTCTATAGTTGTAAGCATTGAAGCTTGGTATTTCACATTCTCACGGAAACCAAGAGAGAGAGAGGGTTATCTGTCCTCAGAATAGGCATCACGCCACCCCGTAACTCGAGTTCTTATTGGTGGACTAGAATTATTCTCGCCTGATGCGATGCGAGGCGTCGTTTTCACCCCAGATCTCACGGCAGTCTCAATGTGCACACACCTCGCTCGCGTGGTCTCTCTCTCGTCTAGACCTCACGTAGACTCTCGACAGCACGGTACTCTCAACGCTTACGCGCCTCTCTCGCGTGTTCTCTTTCCCCAATCAACAATTAGTGTGTGTGCTTTAACTTTTAACTTTGTGCTACTCATCCAGACCTTCAAGAACTTCGTTTGTGCGGTACGTGATCGGTCTCCTGGACTTTCGAAGCGTCCGTACTTCCGCGACTACTCTTCAGTGCTCTAGGACTGTGGTCAAGGAAGGTGGACTGGATTACCATAAGTGTCTCCAACTACTCCTGCTGGACAAGTGTACACCTAAGCTCTGTGGTGAGTTACCTCTTTTTATTCTAGCACCTCCCTATTCACTAGATTCTCACGTCTGCTCCAGAAGAGCAGTGGTCCTCCGTACTTATTAACGTTCTCTACTCACTCTCTCTTTGAACATTTTTGGGATAACTCATTCACTCAACATTTTTGCTCCTCCAAACCGCATCATTCATCCCGCAACATTTTTGGTCAGCTCCGGGACGGATAAATTGTATCATCCGTGGACAACAGCCATTTATTTATATTTAATTAATTGTGTTAATTACAACAAAAACTCTAATCAACAAAGAGATTAATTGATCCACTATTCTCTCTCTCAATTGAATTGCTAATTTTTAAAACAAAAGAAACATTTTTTCGACTCAATTGTTTCTTTTACAATCAATCATTATTTTCTACTAATGAAACAGTTTGGCAAAGTTAAGTGTTGTGATGTACAGTTCAAGTATCTAAAACCTGTTCTCAACCCCTTGCACTAGAAATAGCCGCGCGAAGCGATCAATACCTCGACAGGAAATTCCAGCGACTCTCTCTCTCTCTCTCTAAGGTTGAAATGTCAACAACTGTCAAATAAACATTGTTGTTTGTTTACATTCTTGACTTGTATTGATTTACTTTGTATGAATTATATTATTTTTGCTCTTACTTTGTTGCACTAATACCGTAGAGTGTTCTGTATGTTTTGTATGACTGTATTAGAATAATTATTCACCCTATTTTAATAGCAATTTGGACATAGATTTTCTATTCTAACAAGGTTATATGAGATTGTTGTTTTTCTCACTTATAAAGTAACATTGAGTGTCCAGCATTAACAGTCAAATAGTAGGCTTTGTCATTAACTATCACAAAGGTATTTATTCATATTTTAATTAGTTCAATCGTAATAATTGATTTTTATCAATCAAGTAATTGTTAATGTATTTCATGTTATACACATCAGGTTGTTGTTTCTACTTTGATTTCTTTGAATGGATTATTATTGTTAGTTATTATTGATTAGTGATTATCATTTTGTCAATTTTCGTTTGAGCATTTTTGTCTTAATATTGTTAAATTCAACAGGTCATAGGTTGCACTAAAAAATTATATGTTAGATATGTACTAAAACAAAATGTTTCTGTTGAATTGAAGTTCGCCACATAACTTAAACGTTTGACTACATTAACAAAAGGTATTTTTCTTAGATTTAATTTTACTTATTCTCTTTTAATGTTTTTATTATTCCTATGTCATTCATGTTATTAATTACTGTAATTTGTAAAGGAAAATTACTCTTTGAAAAATATTGTTTTTTGAAAACCTCATAAATTGTTTTGTGTCACTCTCTTTTAAACTGTGTTAATGAAAGTTGAGCCTGTATATTATTTTTTAGTTGAATAATTATCTCATATCTCAGTGTGTCCAAAATAATTAGCTTGTTTATGCCAAAAAATTTATGTTTAGGAATTTATGTTTTGGTTCATATCACTGTATTGTTGTCTCTTGTAATTAACTATCGTTTAATTATCTCACCATGCCTCCCAAAACGGGTGAATTTAACAGTTTCATCTACTCACGTGTAACTGCTCTTCTCAAAGTGCGTTTTAATAAATTGAAGGATATTTTAGAAGAATTCTCTACGCAAACTGAATCTCTAACCTCTGTACAAGTTAAACAGCTAAACGCCTTCTCTAATGAAATAAAAAAGAAAAAGGCTGATTTTGATAATAACCTTCAACGGGTTTTAGCTCTTGATTCTGACGATGGTGTGTCAGATGAAACTTTATCTTCCGACCAAGATGAAGTTGAAACTCTCTTTGCGTATTTGACAGCAATCATTGAGGTGCTTGCTCCTCCGGTCGAACCAAAAACACCTAGCTCACTGAGTGATAGCAGTAGTGTTTCACATTCTGGATCCTCTCTAGTCAGGTTACCAAAAATAGACCTGCAAAAGTTTTCTGGTGACCCACTAACGTGGACAAGTTTTATTAATCTGTTTGATACGACGATTCATCGTAATGCAAGCCTTTCCAGTGTGGCTAAGTTCCAATACTTACTCAGTGTGTTACAAGGTGATGCTTTAACATTAGTAAAAAGTTTAACTCTCTCCTCACCTAATTATCTCGTGGCCTATAATTTACTACGAGATAGATATCACAATACTCGCAGGTTGCAATCTCTACACCTCAATCAACTCTTAGACTTACCTGCTGTTAGTGCTACCTCTTTGAAGGGACTTCGTCAATTCGTGAACATTTTTACTGAACATTCACAAGCCTTGAAGGCATTAGGATTCGATGTAACTCAAAATAACCCACTTTTATCTGCATTATTGTTGCGTAAACTTGACAATGAGCTCTGTAAAAAACTTGAAAGTTTTCGATCCAATGCGAATGAAGACTTTAGTCCTCACTCTTTACCTAGTGTGGAAGAAATAATAAAATATTTGAACATTGAGTGCTCGCAAACTGAAGACGCTAATATGCACAACTCTCCTTTTGTGAACAAAAATATCTCATCACGGTTACAAACTCAACAAAAACACGCTTTGGTAAAAAAGGTGAATTCTTCACATAGTGGCGTCTCTATGATCACAACACAAACCAGTTCTCAGTCACAGTCGGGAACTACTAATAAACACAACGCTTGGCAATGTTTTGCTTGTAATAAAACAGGTCACAAAATATATGCTTGTGATACATTTAAAAAGAACTCACCTCATGAAAGATACGAGTTAGTAAAAAAACACCAACGTTGTTTCTCATGCCTTGGTAATCACAGCTCGAAAGATTGTCAGTCTAAATCAACGTGTCGCACATGTGACAAGCGACATCATACAATGTTACATTTTGATGTTAAGCTCTCTAGTCAACCCTCACGAGATAGTCATACGTCCTCTCGACCTCAAGATCAACATAATGTTACTTCGAGGGATATAGCTACAACTTCATCTCTTTTTGTCTCTTCTGCTGATGTATTAAATTGCTCTGCCCAAAATAGCTCTAACTCTCTCTCTTCATCTAATTATACGGTGTTACTCGGTACAGCTCTAATTAAGCTAACCACCTCTCAAGGCATTTCTCATGTTTTTAGAGCATTACTTGACACGGGCTCTATGTGTGAACTCCTCTCTGAACGTGCCGCTAATATCTTGAACGACAAGCGACATGCTTCAAATCTAAAAATATCTGGACTCGCTCAAAACTCCTCCTCTACAAAGGGAGCAATGTATCTAAACTTGGAAACGCTCTCCGGCCACACATTGGCCAACAAACATCAGTTTCACATTTTAGATAAAATCTCCGTGGATTTACCACGCACTCGTATCGCTTCTGACGTGTGGGACAAGGTCAAGCCTTATACACTCGCTGACCCTTCCTTCCACTTACCTGGTGGCATTGATGTATTAATAGGTAGCTCTCTGTTACCTCTAATTCTTACTCAAGAGAATCATTCGCTTGGGCCTCACATGCCTCATGTGATAGGCACACACTTCGGCTACATACTCATGGGTCAAGCTCCTTGTGCTTCGACTACGGATGCTGCGGTCAACTTCTCAATATCTCTTCTGTCTACTAGTGATGATCTCTTGCACTCATCTTTACAACGATTCTGGCAACAAGAAGAAGCACCACCCGTCAGTGTTAAATCACAAGAAGAGATCACTTGTGACGAATACTTTGTGAAGACTCATACTCGTGACTCAACTGGTCGCTATGTTGTGCGACTTCCGTTCAGAACGGATCCCTCTGCTCTTGGCCTCTCTCGAAGTACTGCTGAAAAGCGTTTACTGTCTCTTGAACAAAAATTTAACGCACAACCTCAGTTTGCTCAGCTTTACCGCTCATTCATTTCTGAATATCGAGCTCTTGGTCACATGATCAAAATAGACCATGTTGATGACATCCCTCACTATTATCTCCCTCATCATGGTGTATTGAAAGACTCTAGCAGTACAACAAAACTTAGGACTGTGTTTGACGCCAGTAGCAACACCAGTTCTGGTTACTCTCTCAATGATATTCTTTTCACCGGTAGAAAGTTACAGACTGATATCTGTGACATTATTTTGAACTTCCGGTCTCATAAAATAGTGTTTTCATGTGACATACGCCAGATGTTTCGTCAATTAAAAATCCATCCTGACGATCAACATTTTCAACTCATTTTATGGCGTGATGATCCTTCCGCAAAACTATCCACATTCAAACTCACCACTGTCACCTACGGGATGAACAGCTCTCCATACTTGGCAATTAAAACTCTGACTCAACTTGCGGAGGATGAAGGTGCTGACTTTCCTCAGGCAGCTAACTCACTACGTCATCATACCTACGTGGATGATATTGTCACTGGTGCAGACTCTGTGGAGGCGGCTCTTGAACTTCAAGACCAGCTCATCCAACTCTTAGGTCGTGGCGGCTTCGAACTTCGGAAGTGGGCGTCCAACTCCAACCAGCTCCTCGACAGGTTCCCTTCGGAACATCTAGAGACTCCTAACTTCACACCAATAGAACCACAATTTCAGACTCTATCAATTCAAGTAGAGGCAATGCTAAATTCTCGACCACTTACTGCTCTCAGCTCAGACCCTTCTGAAATCTCAGTTTTAACACCTGGTCACTTTTTGATTGGTGCTCCTCTGGCTGCCCTACCAGAACCCGATCTCTCTGATGTTCCTACCAATCGACTTCGCCATTGGCAACTAGTCCAGACCTTTCACCAACGCATCTGGCATCGCTGGAAATTGAAATACCTCCACTCTCTACAACAACGTTCTAAATGGAGCACTCCCCAGGAGAACCTCAAAATTGGAGATCTCGTCTTGGTGCAATCCCCGACACCACCTCTTACCTGGCCTCTTGGACGTATCACTGACGTTCACCCTGGACCTGATGGCACCGTGCGAGTGGTCACCATCAAGACGCCTTCAGGGACTTACACTCGACCTGCAATCAAGGTCTTTCCTCTGCCACTAAACTAAGTGGACTCTTAACTTTTAAGAATTTAGTATAACTTAATAATAAGCTCTTTGTCATGTAACTCATCACCCTTTATATGTTGTGTGTAATTTTTTCATTTTCTCTCTATGTTGAAGTTTATAACTTCAAGGTGGCCGGTATGTTAGGTAATAAGATAATTGTATATAGTTCATATATTCTATAGTTGTAAGCATTGAAGCTTGGTATTTCACATTCTCACGGAAACCAAGAGAGAGAGAGGGTTATCTGTCCTCAGAATAGGCATCACGCCACCCCGTAACTCGAGTTCTTATTGGTGGACTAGAATTACTCTCGCCTGATGCGATGCGAGGCGTCGTTTTCACCCCAGATCTCACGGCAGTCTCAATGTGCACACACCTCGCTCGCGTGGTCTCTCTCTCGTCTAGACCTCACGTAGACTCTCGACAGCACGATACTCTCAACGCTTACGCGCCTCTCTCGCGTGTTCTCTTTCCCCAATCAACAATTAGTGTGTGTGCTTTAACTTTTAACTTTGTGCTACTCATCCAGACCTTCAAGAACTTCGTTTGTGCGGTACGTGATCGGTCTCCTGGACTTTCGAAGCGTCCGTACTTCCGCGACTACTCTTCAGTGCTCTAGGACTGTGGTCAAGGAAGGTGGACTGGATTACCATAAGTGTCTCCAACTACTCCTGCTGGACAAGTGTACACCTAAGCTCTGTGGTGAGTTAACTCTTTTTATTCTAGCACCTCCCTATTCACTAGATTCTCACGTCTGCTCCAGAAGAGCAGTGGTCCTCCGTACTTATTAACGTTCTCTACTCACTCTCTCTTTGAACATTTTTGGGATAACTCATTCACTCAACATTTTTGCTCCTCCAAACCGCATCATTCATCCCGCAACAGACACACTGGGCAAGAAGTGTCCATAACTTAATACTCATAAAATTTATCTGATTAAATCGATTTGCCATAGTTATAGACTTCTCTATTAGGCTAAAGCACTATGCCAAACATGTTAATGAGGGATTACCGTACACAAATCTAAATTAAGACAATTTTAAAATAAAACTATGTTTTTTCAGGTCAGTAAGTAAATATGAAATAAATAAATAAAATAAATAAAATTTTATTGTCATTAGGCCAATACATAGCAATAGACAAAGTCAATCCTTAATACTGATACTAAAATTAAGTACAAGTAATGTACAAGGTACAGCATCAATATACAACATAAAATAAATATATGCAAATTAAGTAAACAACACAAGAACTACCCAACTAAACATGAAAGCAAAATATTAATGAAATAGACACAAAGTTGTAGTTTAAACATATTTATCATACTAATTTTAAGTACAAGATTACTGACATACTATGAACAAGATCAATTTAAACCTGACTAACCATATCACATTCATAAAATTCTTTGAAGTTGTAAAAGGGATTACAAGCGAGCCAATCATATAATTTTGTCTTAAAGGTATTCAGAGGTAAATTTTGTAATTCTACTGGCAGCCTATTAAATAGTTTATGTCCAATAACTTCATAACTGTTTAGAGATTTAGACAACCGGTGATAAGGTATGTAGATATGGTTTTTGATTCTGGTATTGTGAGAGTGTATACTATTTCTAAATTTCATCTCTGGCATCTTAACTTTTATATGAACTAATACAGTATAAATATATAGATTAATTATAGTTAATATTCTAAGTTGTACAAACAAAGGTCTACAATGAGCCTTGTGTGGAGCACTAGCGACAGCTCTTAAAGCTTTTTTCTGTAAAATTAAAATGTTACCAACATGACTTGAATTACCCCACAGTATTAATCCATAAAGAATGATACTTTGAAAAAATGCAAAATAAGATGATCTAACAAATACATCAGGTACACAGCTTTTTAGACTTCTCAACAGATAGATAACCCTAGACAACTTACAACTAATAAATATTATATGCTGTTCGGTGTTCCCACGTAAGCTTAGGGTCAATATGTACTCCTAGAAATTTTACACTACACGAAGAGAGAGAATTTTGCTCATTTACATTTTTCAGGCTAAAAGTTAGTTCTTGAGTCTTATTTTCATTGAGTAAAAACCCATTAGCTTTAAACCAATGGGATGCTTCGGTCATTGTATTAATTGTGAGAGTTTTAAGGGTGTTAACATCATTATGAACATTTAAAAAGATGGTATCATCAGCATATAATACAACATGAGATCCCAAGTGTTTTGGAAGGTCATTAATCATTATCAAAAATAAAAAAGGTCCAAGGACAGACCCTTGCGGGACACCTGTTTTAACTTGTACTTTTTTGGACTTCTCTTTTCTAACATAAACAATTTGTTGACGGTTAGACAGGTAGGAACTCATAAGTTCCAAGCTAGAATTTTGTATGCCATAATGAGCTAATTTGTTTAACAGGATTTCATGGTTAACACAGTCAAATGCCTTGCTCAGGTCACAGAATGATGCATGAGCAAGGCCTCTATCTTCAAATGCCCTATAAATAATGCTAATCATGTTATCTATTGCATCAACTGTAGATCTATGCTTCCTGAAACCATATTGAGATTCACTTATGTTAACTCTTTATAAATTTATTGACCGTTAAATAAAAGTCTTACAACATATATCATAACGATATACTTCAGATTATTTGTGAATCAATAAATTCCTCATGATATAGCATAAATAAAATTAATCTGGTTTATTTAGAGATTTGTATTTTCCTCTTGTTTTACCAATGATATCAAGGAAATCAATAGTGTAATTAATTTAATTAGCAATTTTTAAAAAAGTATCGTACACTTCTAAAATTTAATGTGTTCTTATTGGTAGAACACTGTTTTCTGCCCAAGTCATGGACGAAGATGGCGGATCTTTTCACACGTCTAATGCACACGTCATATAGGTCATGTCCTCTCTATTTATATTCTGTACTCATTGATTGAAGAAAAAAAAATGCTACAGATTTTTAACCAGATCTGCCACTTAGAAAACAGAGAGTAAGTTACTTGATATAAATCAAATGAGAATTTTTAACAAAATTTACTTTTTCACGAGGTAAATTCAATTTATTTAAACATTCAATCAATAAATAGCAGAGGTAAAGTAGAAAACATAACCTAAAAATGGCTTATTACGGCAAGGATGATGTCTCATAATCAAAGCCATCCTGGTGCTCCCAACTGATTGTGACAGTGGCTAATGCATTGTGATTTATTGCAGTTAAAGAATGAAATGAAATGAAAAACGTTTTATTTTCTGAGGCAAAGTTAGGACCATTAGGTCCTCTCTTACACTTAACCTCATAAAGAAAAATTAATACTTAACTAAAATGAATACATCTAAAGAGTTCTTACGTGTTCACTGCTGCTGAGCACATTATTTATAAGTTAAACAACAATTTTAAAAAATCAGAGTTTTAAGATAATTAAAACTAAACAAATTAAGCATAAAGCATGAAAGAACATAAAACAAAGAAGAAAACAAAAACTATTACTTACATGAAAAAAAAAAAAAAAAAATAATAAATAAAAAATATATATAATGAATAAAATAATAATAAATAAAAAGTATTCCATGTTCACAACAAACATACATCACACATACACTCAGTCCAGCATTGACAGCACGGCCAAGGCCTACAACCCCCACGAATCCGCCGACAACCACTCCCTTAGTGCCGCAACAAACCGAGCTCGACTATCAATATTTCGAGTTGAAGGATCAAGTTTATTCCACAGTCTGCAGGCAGTGACAGTAAAAGATCTATTGTAAAGTGCTGTTCGATGAGCTGGAATAGTTAACATTGAAGAACCCTGACGCGTGTCCCGATTACTTATGCTGAAGTTAAACACAAAATTTGAAGCTAAATAAGAAGGATTTTTGGATTGAAGAACATTGTACAGTAAAGATAAAATTTTGACCTTTCTGTACTCAAGTAACTTTAGTAAATTTAGCCGTCTGAAGTAAGGAGTGATATGTTCATCTCGACGAAGATTGAAAATATAACGTAGACAGTAGTTCTGCGCTCGTTGAAGTTTATCAGAAAGATGGGTAGGCATGTCATTGATGACAATGTTGCAGTAGTCAAAGTGGGGAAATACAAGAGTTTTCACTAGCATAATCTTAAAGAATGTCAGTTTTGTTGTTGTTATTCTTAAAGAACATTTTAAAAAGTATCAATTACAGTAAAGCTTTTCTAAGGCTTCACAGCTAGTCCTTAGCAGACGTCCCTGGTGCCTTCAGTAATTGCATTTATACTTTAAATCAATTATTATTATGAATTGCAACAGCCTCAAAGTTTCAATTGTGACATATTTTAATTTGTTGAAATGTAGATATCATATGTTCGAAAATCTCTTTATCACAAGTAAAAACAAATCAGCGCAGGTCCTTCAATCCTTCTCACAAATCAAAGACAATTCATACAATAATTGAGATTTAATTTTTTTTAGGAAAGTATCATGTGTCAACTGGAATATTCTTGTTGAAGTACGCCACTATTTGGAATAACGGGGAGGATGAAGAACACTTTCTAACTACAAAATTTAAAGTTTGTAAATAAATTGTAAGTTTTGTAATTATTACTTTGATTGTAAAAATGAATATTTTAAAAATAAAGGGGACAAGTTACTCTGACATGACGATTTTCATCCATCCTCATCGCTTTGGTTACATTTTGAGATCCTAAAGCCACGTTTAAACTAAAGTTGACAACAAATTGTTTGTAGAAAACTAAAAGTTGTCAACTAAAGGTTGCTGTTCTCAAATTAGAGCAAGAAGTGGAAGATCTTTTGTAGAAAATGAAAAGTTGCTTTTCTCAAATTTAGAGAAACTACTACTTGTTTCTACAAAACTTGTTGCCAAAGAATTTGCCTGTGAAAGTTGAAGCAGTAGTGTCAAGGATGTCGAACGAAGAAACTTATTGCCTTGGCTGCTTGTGTCATTATAGCCAACCACTATACGTTGTACAAGAAGTCCTCGAAGATATTGGGCGAGACCTATCGTTGAAGAGATAGGTACAGATGCAGTGATATGAGAGCTGATCTTCGAGAAGATGATGTCGATCCGTTGAGTGGTGAGCTGATGTGCAATGGGAGTGTCAAAAACTTTCTGAGAATGACCAGTAGTGACTTTGAGTATTTGATTTAAATGATCAGACATAAAATCAAGAAAGTGACCCAAACTACAGGAAAGCAGTACCTGTCCAAGAAAAGTACATTACGTTTTTGGGCTACTGGTGATTTGTACCCTAGTCTCGGTTATCTGTTTAAAACCTCATAATCAACCATTTCACTGTTTGTAATTGCAGTTTGTCACGTCTGGGGTGCATGGAGGCGGGACACTTTTCCACTAGTTTCCTACAAGTTGCTTGCACAAAGCGCGCAGCAACAAATCTTTACCTTGTCATCAAATTTCTTTGATCTTTACTGACACTCTGCGGGAAACCAAAATTTAGTGGAAGACTTGTCTCTCTACAAGTGAAAGACAAAGAAAGTTGCTGTATTTTGTAGAAAAAAACAAATTGCCACAATTTGTGGAAGACTGGTGTAAACGCAGTGTAATACTTTTAAAAAATATAGAGAAACTATTTTCATTACTAATTTATTTAGGATGTATTGTATGTAGTTAGATAACTGTCTAAGGTTACGATATACATTATGAGCCAGAAATTAATATAATATTAGAACTCAAATTTTCAATGCCCTGGCATATTGTTCTGGTGACATACCTGAATGTTTCTCCAAGCACCTGAAGAAGGTATGGTGGCCTAGAGTTTTGTTTTATTGTATTTTTTTAGTGGAATTATCTTCTCAAGTAAGTGATGATGCCCAATATTTACTTTTGTTAATGTAGTTAAACATCAACAATTTCCTCGTTAATATAGCTGATAAATGTACCAATCTGTTTCACTAATTTACCTATTTACTCTCTGTATAAACCCCTTGGCTACCTACACCAGCACAGGCTGTTCACTTACTCCCTTGCGCAGCTGTTCTAGTGATGAGTTACCTATTACCGTTACCACTACACTGGTTAACTTTTTTGTGCGGCTCGGAATGTTTAACTTATTCCTGAAAAGTATAGAAAAAAATAAGAAAAACGATACCAAACACGATAGTATTAACTATAAACCACAATTTATGCAACCTTATAATTAGCTACGACTCCACCTTTTACTTTCCACATTAGGAAATTAATCAAAACAAGAGTATTGTGTAGCATGTATTATGTATTTCATTTACAGAATGACTAAAAACACTGATATTTTCTAAGTTCAAAACCACATAAAATATTATTTATAAAGAATTTCCTTTCAAACTTTGTGCTTTATTTAGAGCGTTATGCTTACTACGCTGTATGTGTGCTTCAAATACCCTATAACTCCTATGGTATTAGAATTAAATTCTTAACATGCGATACTGTTTATGGATTAGGCTTCAAATTAATTACTTTAGGCTCTAACACTAAAGTAAATAGTTTAGTAGTTGCGTTTTTAACATAACATAAAATTGAAAAGTATCTTGAATGTTACAAAGCTACATTCATCTATCATACCATGAACAATATATCCAGATTTCTTAGAAGAGCTATAGGTCAACATCATATCTGTTAATGGTTATAGTTAAGAGCATTATACACATTTGTTTAGAATTTTTAAAGAGCCACAGTTCATGACTGCTACGACTGCACTCAACTTGTCAACGAATAGAAGCAACTTATATGTATGTAACAATGTAGCCTACTTCACATGATGTAAACTTGAAAGAATATATACTTAAATCAGTGAAAAACTTGTAAATATGTAAATAGACTTACAATGTAGAAATGAATTTGGAATTATGAACAGTTTAATTTAGGAATATGTATTTTATTTTTGAATATTTGAATTATTTCTTGTGTGTATAAAATGTAGCCTATTAAATTAAGAGTAACTTGTATCAGTTTTTTTAGTTTTTCTTATGGTTTGTAGTTTGTTTAGTTTTGTTTTGAGTAACTTTTATCAGTTTTTAATGATTTTACAAATAAAATAAATAATACTTGCTACACATAACTCTTGTTATAATTAGCTTCCTTGTAGAAATTAAAGGGTAGGTTGATACCTAAATATGAGGTTGCACAAGTTGTTTGTATAGTTAATACCATCATACTTAGTATTATTTTTCTTATTTGCTTCTATACTTTTCATGAATACTTTAATAAGTTAAACATTGCGAGTTGCACAAAGAAAGTTAACCAGTGCTGTGGTAACGGCAATAGGTGACTCATCACTGGAACAGCTGTACGAGGAGTTGAGTGATTGAAAAATGCCCAGGCCGGTCCTCTGAACGGCTCACCTATATACATTTTTCTATTCAAAGTTAAAACGAAAATCGTTCATCTTTATGAATTATGATGATATACATGTAAGTTTTTTTAACTAAGACAAGGTGTAAACATTTAAGGAAAGGAAGTTAGAAAAAAATTTATATAAACAGTAATTCTATCTCCATGCTTAGTCAGCTTCATCTTAAATCTAATGTCATTAAAGTATATTTTACCAACGTACTGTTATTACTGTAATTAAAATTACTGAAATAATACTTTCAAGAATAATGTCAAGAATAGTCTCAACGGCCATAATAGGTTGAATGATGAGGCACATTTTAATGACCAACTGTATGTTAATGTGTAACAATTTTAATGTGAAATTTGTTGAAGCCAATAGATGTATTGACAGGCACTTATTGTCACGAGGCGGGTCGACACTTGAACAGGAGGGGTAATTATAAACTAGGGCGTCTGATGCAGTCCTTGCTATTAAACCTCTGTCCACTAAAACACTTGAGTCCCCCAAGCGTCTCCTTATCCAGAAGTACTATTGAGTCCACGTTCCAAAATTCCCCTCTTTTGTCATTACCTTCTCTGTCGGGAAACGAGCACTCTGTGATGTTCCTGAAAGATGTCTAGATTCCTTTAGAATTGTTCATCAGAATGTGCAAGGTCTTTTACCTAAGCTGCCTCAGGTGGAAGTCATGATTGAGTTGCTTTCACCTCATGTCATTTGTCTTACAGAACACTTTTTAAAGGGAGAGGAATTAAGCAGTTTTGGTTTGCCTGGATTTTCTGTTGCTTCACGTTACTGTCGAACAATTAGAGGAAGAGGTGGAGTATGTATTTTGGTCCAGGATAATGTAACTTTTACACCCGTTGATGTGTCCATGTTTTGTGTTGAATGCGTTTGTGAACTATCTGCAGTGAAATTGAAATGGATGGTAATATTTATTTCATTTTAGCTGTTTACAGGCCGCCTTGCAATGACTCTTACAGCGTTGATATGTTCTTCGATTCTCTTAGTAACTGTCTCGATTCATTATTGAAGCATAACTTTAAAGTGATAATAACAGGTGATTTTAATATTGATTATGTCTGTTCCTACTAGTGTGTCAAATCGTCTTTCTTACTTGATGTTAAGTTACGACCTAAATGATAAGATCGAATCATTCACTAGAGATTTTAAGGGTCTCAATCAATAATTGATAACGTATTTTCAAATATTTGTTCATCTGACCTAGACACTCAAGTAATAGTGACAGGAGTATCTGACCATCACACGCAGTTAAGTGACATTAAATTAAAAATCCCTCAAAGCTCAGGTTTTCCTAAGTTCAAACTAAAGAGGTAATTAAATAAGGATAATGTTAGTGGTTCTTAAAAGTCTTCTACAAAAGAGTCTTGGGGATCATGTTTTCGATGCTAAGGGTGTGGATGAAAAATGTTCAGGCTTTTTTGTCTATATTATCTTATTATATGATTTTGTTGCTCCTACAAAAAAGGTGAGATGTAGGGATAGTAAATCACAAAGAAAAATAGTTTTGGATAAGTCATTGCTGGATCTTCAAAAAAAGGTGGTAATGATGCATTCTCTGTCTAAAGAAGTTGGATTCTTCTCACCCTCTTCGTAAGTCGTTTCGTAACCTAAAAAAGCAATTCCGAAAAGGGTGTACAAGCTGCTAGAGCTGATTCTGTATTGAAACATGTGAAAAATTCAAAGAGTACAAGCAAGGCCATCTGGAGAGTTATCAATGATATTCTCCCACACAAGAATCGCAAATCTTTCGTTGATAAGAAGAATAAAAGGGGAGGACAACACCTTAATCAAGGATCCACAGGGTTGTTTTCGGAGAAATTTTGCTACTACTTTTCAAAGGTTCGTACAGGACTTGCTTCTTCTCAACCCAATTTACCACAGGGGAACCTATCTAAGAAAGGAGACATTATAAAGTCGTTGTTTTTAACCCCAACTGACGTAACAGAAATCGTTCTGTCATTAGATCATTGAAGTCAAGCCATGTCATCAGGTTTTGATGGGATTTCTTCCATTCTTCTTAAGGATGTCCGCTGAAGAGCTTTGCAATTCCTATTGTTCACATAGCAAACTTCTCCTTTAAATGTGGAAAATTTTCCCCCGGGCCCCTCTCAAACCATGCTATATTTTAAGCCCTTCTAAAAAGGGGAAAGCCCCTTTACTTTTCAGAATATAGACCCATTTCCATTCTGTCCCATTTTTTTGGGTTTCCCCTGGGAAAAGTTTTTTCTTCCCCAAATTGCCTTCTTTCTTAGTTTTCCAATAATATTTTCCCGAAGGCAATATGTTTTTTCAACAAAAAAATCGATTTTTTGGGTTTGCGGGTGTTGTTTCCCTTTTTCAAGGGGTCTTTTTCCACTTTAAAGATAAATAATAACTATTGTTTTGGGCGTTTATTTCCTGGTTTCTCTTTTAAAGGCTTTTGATGTGGTTTTAATCAAAAAAACCCTTCTTGGGAAAAACTAGAAACAAAGGGGCCCCCTAAGGGGTTTTTGCTTTAAAAGGGTGGATTTCGTCTTTCTTGACAAAATGGGTAAAAAAACTGTGGAAGTACCAAAAGTGAACATTTTTCCCTGGGATGGTTTCTTTAAACCCAAAAACCCATCAAAAATCGGGAAATCAAGGCGGGGGTCCCACAAGGCTCAGTCCTTGGTCCCCAATCTTATTTTTATTTTTCATTTAACCCGTTGAGGGAGGGGCGGACTTTAAAGGGCCATTTTTTCCATACTGTTAGTGGTTCAGCTTTTAAACCCATTAGAGGGGCCCCCAAAGGGATTTAAGGGAAAAAAAAAATTCAAAAAAATTTTTTAAAAAATAGTAATTTAAGATACAAAAATGGTAAATTTTACAAATCAAAATGGGGAAAATGTGTTTAAAAAATTAGAAAAATTTAAAAATTTTTTCCTTTGGGTTTGAAATTGTTCAAAACAGGGGAAAAGGGAAAAGTGCAATTTTCAAAATTTGGACCCATTTCATGGCCGTGTTTTTTGGCGCTGTAAAAGCCCCCCTTTGTAGTATGATGCAAACAAAACACTTCCGTTTTTTTTCTTTTGGCTCCCCCCCCTTTTCTCTTTGGGGGATTTTGGTCACATGAAAGGGCGGCCAGCCGGGACGGGGCCCCTTTTTGGGTCTCCACTCCCCGGGCGTTGCAACACCACCCTTCCCCCCGATCTAAATATCGCTTGTTAGAGTCCATTGTAAAAAATTTTAAAGTCACTGATGAAAAAATTAAAATTTTAAACCAAATGAAACCCCCCGGGGTTACAACATGAAAAAACTTTTTAAAAGGGTTTTCCCAATACAACAGGGAAAAAAGAAAATATAAAAGGCTATTTTACTGTCCCAACCTAAAAAAATAACAAAATAAAAACACTTTGTAACAAAATACAATAAACAAAAATCACCCTGGCAAAATACCAAATGTAATTGGGCCTACAATAGATGAACGAAACGTAAATATAGCAAAACGCAATAAGGTTAGCCCAACAACCGAGAAAAAAAGTTTTTGGCGGCCAACAAAAATTCCCGGGGAAAAAACACTAAAAGCTGGCATTAAAGCTCATCAAACAGCTGCCCTTAAAGTACAGCTGTAGTCCCTTTTGGTGGCCAATAGGATGGGGGGTATCATATGGAAGTTCATACATTCCCTCACATTTTAATTTAAAAAGCTAAAATTTAAAAAAAAATAGGGGGACGTTTAAAAGACCCCCCCCCTTTCTTTTTTGGGGCCCACAGAGGGTCCAAAGACGTCCTTTAACTCGTTTGGGATCATTTTTGCTTCACTCTTTAAAAGGTTTTAAATGTATCCATCTTGTAAAAGTGTAAAGGAAATGTGTCCCTTATTTGCGACAACATTTCCTTTAACAGTTTGTCAAAACAGAGGGCCCCAGGGAACCCCATTTTGGAAAGGGAAAGTTTATTGAAGGCAGCGGGCTTTTTGAAATTTTCATTTTGGGATAATTTAAAAAAACTGAACCCTAAACGTTTGAAAAAAAAAAAATTTTTAGATTTTCGAAAGGGGGTTTGACTCATCAACGGGAAACTTTATTTTTTGGGGACTCAAAATTTGGGTCTTTCTCAGAAAACCCGGAAATTCTTTAAAATTAAAATTGTTTTAAATAATCTCAACTTTCGGTCCCTATTTTGGTTTAAAGTTTGTGGAAAGGGTTTAGTAGTGGGTTTCGTTTTGGGGCAGGCTTTTCTTTTTTTTGCAAACAGGGATATAATTTTTTTCACCCTTATTATGGATGTTTTTTCCCCCATCTTAAATTAGTCTTCCCAATAGGGGGAAAGCCCGAAACTCAAAAACCGGGCCATGAAATTTCGTTTCCCAAAAAAAAGGCACTTGGGATTGATTTTTGGGTATAAAGGGGTTTGGGAGTCACCCAGGGGGAAAGTTTCGATCCAAAAAACTTTTTGGTTTTTTCCCGGGTTCTTTGGTAAAAATTTTGGGAAAAGGGGTTCGTCAATTTCCAAAAGAAAAACCCAATTATTTTTACCCCTTCAATCAAAATCTTCTAACAAACAACATCAGGTTAAGTAAAAAGAAAGTACTAGAAAAAAAAGGCCCCAAAACTTTCCCCAAAAAATAAAGCCCTTTTTTTCATTTAAATTTCTTTTCAGGCCCCTGAAATCCCCCAATTCCCAAAAACCATAGAAAAACCCTTTTTATGAGAAAAAAACCCGGAAATTTTTCTGCTATTAAAGTTTTTCCCAATGCCCCCATCTCATGTTAGGCTAGAACCAATTTAAAAAAGAAAATTTAGAAGGAAGTTAAAAACCTTTTTTATTGATAAAGAATATTATTCGGTTAATTGTTTTTTAAAATTTAAATTAAGGACTAAGATAGTTGGTAGGTTTTTGGGTTAAGAGCTCTATTTATTTTTGTGCTAATGTGCGCATGTGTATATATATATTGTAAAAATTGCCCTTTGGGTCATGGCTTAATCATTTTTAAACAACTTTTTTTTAAAATTTTTGGGATTTTGCTCTAAAACCAAACTGAAGGGAATAAAATCAGATTGTTACATAAAAAATCATTTTCGGGTTGAACAAAATTCCAAAAATCTTTATGGAAACCCTAGTTTCCCTATAAAAAATTTTGCCCCCTTAAAAAACAGTCCTAAACAAAACTGTTTTAACCAAAATCTAGAGAACTGGAGACAAATTTAAAACAATTTTGGTTTTCCCTTATTAACAAATACTTGCCCCTTGGCATGAAAAAAACAAAGTTTAACTTTTAACTTACAATTTGGGTTTTATTTGCCATATTTTATATTTAAAAAGGTTTTGTTTTTATTTCTGCCGTTTAAAAATAAATTAATGCTGGAAAAAGGCCCGGGGTCCCTTAACCCCACTTTAATTTCTGTGATGTTGAAAAAAAAAGACATAAATTTGTTGACCCTCCTGACAGATTATTGGGTTTGCGAAAAAACTATTCCACAAAAATTCATTTTTAATCAAAGGGCTTTGATGATCACTTCCCCTTTTTTTGAAAAAATTTAAGCATTTCCCTAAAATTTGGGCAGAACTCCCCAAAAAGTAATCACAAAACTTCCCCTCGGGTGAAACCTGTGTTTTCAATCATCCCCCCCCTCCAAAACTTTTTGGGAACAAAATTCACCTTTTTTGGCCCAAACCTTTTTCAAAAAACTATACTACAAGGGGGGGGTTAAAATTCTTTAAATTTACCCACTACATAAAAACCCAACAGTCTTCATTTTAGTCCTTTACAGTTCCCCGACCTGCAGGCTTTGGAATTTCCGACCAAAAAGAAAAAAGCAATTTAAAAATGACCCCATGCTCCTTTGGGGGGAAAAGGGGTTTAAAAGAGCGGGGCTGGTGGGGGGGGGTTGCAGGGCTGGGGTGCGGGGCCCTACTTTGCAGGGGTGAGTAAAAGTGAAAATAAAAAGAAAAAAAAAATTCCCCTCTCGTTTTTTCAAATTTATTTTGTTTTTTTTAACTTTTCCTTAAAATTTGGATTTTTTATTTTTTTTTAAAAAATTTGTATGCTTTTTAGTTTAATTGTTTTTTTTTAAAAAAGATTTTTATTTAGTATAAAAAAATTTAATTTTATTAGCTCCCAAAATTTGTTTATTCCTTTTAAACCCTAGGAAATTTTAAAAACCCAAATTTTTATTACAAAACTTTTAGATTAAAAAAATTTTGGGGGATTTTTTTTGGTTTGGGGTTATTTTTAAAATTATGAATTTTAAAATTTTTATTGTTTATAATTTTACGTGTCTAAGTGGAAGAGGGGACTGAAAAAGTCCCAAACCCTTTCGCCCCCTAAAAAAAAAAGACTTTTTCATTTCTTTTCAAAATAATCAACAGTTGCCCCAAAAAATGTAGGATTCAATTACCTTACTCAAGATAGGAACAATTGAAAGGGGGGACGATGTTCCCCCAGCTTTTTTCTTTTTAACCTTTCCCTTTGGAAAATGGGGCATTCTTTGGGAAAATTTTTAAAAAATTGGGGGAAAAAACTACCTTTAAAAAAACCAAGGTTGATGAGAAAAGAAATTTGGGAACCAATTTTAAAATTTTTATGTTTTTTATTACGTAACAAAATAAAACATGGAAATCCCACTACGGAGTTGCTCATGTTTGTAAAAAAAAATCCTTAATGGTTTCTTTAACATTTTTTTTCCCCATCTGAAGTCATTCCTAAAATATTTTGGTAAAAGGGAACCCTTTTTAAAAAAGGGATTTTTTAAAAATTTCACATTATTTGGCATCCCGTATGTTGTTTTAGGGGGTTTAAAAAAAAATCCCTTTGTTTTAAAAAATCTCCCTTGAGGGAGAATCTTTTTTTAAAAAAGAGAATTTAAACATTAGTGGCTTTTTTAAATTTTAAAAAAAGTGGGGGTTAAAAAAAAAACTTTTAAACTCTTTTCCGTTTTCCCCTTGTCTCCCGGGGGAAAAATTTTCAAATAAAATAAAAATATTCAAAAAATTTCACCCGAAAGAAACGTTGATAATTATTTTTTTCATCAAAATTAAGTACATTGGGAAATTGTCTAAAATCTTTAAAAATGCTCTACTGACAAAAAAAAACAGTTTAATGATCCTGTAATGCTTTTACTGTAAGGGCCCCCCCCACTCAGTATGTCACAAATTTACCATCAACCCAAAAAAATAAGAAAATGTATAAAATAGGCGGGTGTAAAACAATTAATTAATGTGAATTATGATTTTCCTTACTAAAAATTTAAAATTGGGGTTTAATAAAAATTTATGAAAAAATTTAACGGGCCCAAAAAGATAAATGGACTATTTCTAAATGAAACTAAAAATTTAAAAGAAATCAGAAGTTTCTGAATACAGTGAAACTCTTATTGCCCCAAACCCCCAACTTTCAACGGATTATCCAAAAAATGTTTTTCAAAAATGTCATAAAAAAGTTATTAAATCTTAAATTTTTTAAAATTTTGTCCTAAATAAAACTAAAAACAAAACAGTAGTTTTTTTAAAATTTTTTTAAAAAGAAAAATTTCATTTTTGTATTAAAAAAAAAATAAACGCATATTTAATTTTAAAGGGAAAAGGGGTTAATTTTTTTCCCAAAATTTTAAACCCAAAAATTAGTTAATTACTTTCCCCTTGAGACGGGAAAAATAAAAAAAATTGAAACCCGCAACATTACAACTTGGGGCCTTATGAATTGCCCCCAAATTTTAAAAAGGGCCCAAATTTTTAATGAAGCATTTTAAAATTTTTTGAATCAAGCATAAAAAAAACCCATTCAAAGTGCAATTTTTTTAATTTTTTTATAATACATTTACGCAACCTGTATTTGAAATTTTGAAATAAAACATATTTAAAAAAAAAATTTAATTTGATTGTTTTTGTTGTTTTAAAAATCAGCTAAATTCATCATTAATGGGCCACAATTCAAATGAAGGGGTTTAAACTTTTTTGGAAAATTTTTTTGTTCAAGGGAAGGTACATTAACAAATTTTTGATTAAAAAATTTTCAAAAATAATCAACTCACCGATTGCACCCCTTAAAAGGAACAAGTCAAAATTTTTTTTGGCAGAAAACAAAATTGCAAGGGGGAATTTATGTATTGTCAGCAAAAAACGCATTTGTCCTTCCCCTCTTTTAAAGGGCGGGTTTTGGGGGTTGTTTGCCCAAAAAGGGGAAGGGATGCAATAAAACCGTAAAATAAACATTTTAAAATTTTGATTTTAAAGAAAAACCAAAAAACTTTAAAAAATTTACGGTTGGAATGTAAATAAAAACATAGTAAATGAAAACCTGAAAGCTTTTAATTTAAAAATTTTTTCATTTAAAATTTTTAAATTCTTTTTTTCATCCCTTTTTCAACATTCATTATTGAATTACATACAGTTTTTAAAATAAAAAAAAAACTGTTTTTTTTTGGAAAAAAAACCCCAATTTACCCAAAATTTTCCCTTTTTATTTTAAATTTGGGGTCTTAGTACCAATTTGGGGGTTTTTTGGGTGATGAATTTTCAAATTTAGTTGAAGATATCATTCAGATGAAACAAAAACTATTTGATAATTAAATAGATGCTAAAATTTTAAAATTTGAAATTTCCAATCAAATTTCCCTTAGAAAGGCAAAAACAAAAATTCAGAAATGCTTTGCTTGATTTTCCTCTCCAGGGGTTTAACCTCTTAAATATAAAAACTATCAGTGTGAATTGAAAATAATATAAAAAAAAATATTGTACTTCAGTTTAAAGAAATTTTTACGAGAATTTTATTTAAACCGATTGCAATATCAACCCAAAGGGTAAATTTAAAATTTTTTAAGGAAGTACAAAAAAAAATTTAAACAACAATTTTTTCGGGTTTTTTTGTTTAAAGGGTTCCCCAAAAGGTTTTTAAAGAGACCAAGGGAAAAGTATCTTTTTAATTATATAAAAAGGAAAAAGCCCTCATTCAGTAAACATCATCACAAAATTTTTAAACTTTCCCATGTAGGTAGAACCCATAAATTTTTGTACACTGTTTTTTTGAACTTAAATTTTAGGACAAATTTAAAAAAAATTTTCCCATCTTGATAAAGAAACCCCAAAAAAGGGGTTAAAAGCAAACCCCTTTTAAAATTTTTGGGTTTTCCTTAAAGGATAAAATTGGGTTGTTTTTAAAGAAAAAAAAATAAAAACTGTTTTTTTAAAAAAATAAACAAGTCTATTTTGAATTTTTTGGACATTTACTATTTAATTTTTTTTAAACTATGAGTTTAATCTTCAGTTTGTTAAACAAAAAAAAATAAAATAAAAACACCCCTTTTCTTTTCCCCTTTTAAAATGGGTTTTAAAAGGGTGGGCAAAAGCAATTATTTGTTGGATGAGAAAGTAACCGAAATTTTTTAATATTGGTTTTTTAAATTTTATATAGTTAAAATTTTAAAACCGGGATTTTTGAATTGAATATTTTTCAAGGCCGAGGCCCAAAAGGCCGGGGTTTTGTTTTTCCGGGGGCGTTTGGGGGAGGGGGGGGTTTTGGCACGCCAAAAGCGGGCAGGGGGGGTCCCCAAAGTTAAACAAAATACCCCAACCCCCTTAAAAATTTTTGAAAAACCTTTTTTTCTTCCCCCCTTTTAAAACCCCCGGGTTGTTTCTTCAATTGGGAAAATGGGAATTTTTTCCCAAACAAACCCTTTAAAGAAGTTGACCACGGGGTTTCCAAACGTTTCCAAAAATTTGGGAAAACCCCAACCCAATTGAAAAAACTACAAAACCAAAAACAAAATTTTCTACCCCATTCAAAGTGTTTAAAACCCCATTGTTTTTTAAACTAGACTAGACCCAAATTTTTTTATGGTTCCTGACCAATCCATGTAAAAAAATTGTTACTGTTACCCAACCTCCGGGTTTCTATCAGCGGGGTTGGGGGAAAGGGAAAAACCCTAAGTTTTTTTCCTTTTCCCCCAAGGTTTTTGGGATTTGGAAGGAACCTTTTTTTTTTTAAACCTTTTAATTTTGCAAAATTGGGAAAACCGGGAAAACCCAAAATTGGCTAAAGGCAATCCCTTGCGTTTTGCCATTTGAAAATTTAAACATTTATGCCTTCCACATTTCTCAACATTTGGTCATAAAACATCTGGTTTTTCCTAAAACCTCTATGCGGGGGCCCCATTCATTTTCCCTTCCATTTTCATAAACGATCTTGAAAAATAAAATTCCCATATGGAGGGAAAATGCATTTTCTGTTTCGATGTTTAGGGAAAAACTTTCGGGAATTTTTTAAACCCCCTTTGAACAACGTTTTCCCTTAATGGAAAAAATTTTTGCCCCGAGTTCAATTTAAAGGGTTTTCAAAATTAAAAACGTGCGCTAATTAATGGTCCCTTAATACTTAACCCCGTCCCTCATTAACTTTTAAAAACAAAAAATTTAAATCAAATATGACTTGAAAAAAATACGGATTACCCACATCATTACATTAAAAAATGCCATTAGACATTTTTGCCAATTTTATAAAATTTAAACAAAATTTGGGGTTGTTACCTTCTCCAAAAACTTGCGCCCCATGCCCAAAGGGGGACGATAAGTGTGGGAAAAATAAACGGGGCCTTTTTTGGGTTTCGGGTTTCCCCTCTAGTTTTTGGGATGAATAGCCCCCGGGGAAAAACCCCAGAACTTGTATTTTAGTTCCAAAATTTATGAGTTTACACGCCCTTTTAAAATTCAGTTTAAAAAACAAATTCAAAAGCAAATTTGGGAGGTTTTTTTTGGGGGGGTTTGTACTTTTTTAATCCCGGGGATGTAAACGACCTCTTTTTTTACCAAGAAATAAAATTTTAATACAAATCAAAATTATAAGGGTTTTCCCCTCCCATAATATGCTTAATGCCTCCCGTCCTACTTTTGGGAAGCGGGAAGGGGGACACCCCCGCATCCCAAAGCCATAAACAGGGTTCTTCTAAAAAATAATTTTGGTGTAGGGTGAAACTCCAGAAAAATTTGGGGATCTACAACTTTTAAGCCCCTTTAAACAAAAAATACTTAAGTTTCAGAAATAGTTTTTTTAGCCCATATCAAAGTTCCATAAAACAACGAAGGGGAACCGATCACGGTAAAGTTTGCTGGCATTTTTCCCCCATCCCGGGGTTTAATAAAGCTTTTAACGAATAAAAATTAGGTTGGGGGGACACATTACACCCCCTTTAGGGGCCATAAACCGTGGCATGCCCCAAGGCTAAAAAGATTTACTTTATTGTAAAACCCAAATTTATCCCAAATTTTAATTTTGGGAAAAAGGGTTATATAGGAATAAAATAAAAACATTTTAAAAGCCCAAATTCAGTGGGGGGAAAAACCCTTTTAATCTTTTTTTAAAAAAAAAGCAGCATAGGCCCCAAAAAAAAAGAAAAACAAGTTCGGGGAAATTTTTTTAAAAAACTTTAAAAGCGGGGTTATGGGGGTTTTGGTATGTTTTTTATTCAACCCTAAATTCTCGTAATTAAGACCTTAAAGGGACCAATGGGGTTGATGATTAAAAAAACCATGGGGTTATCCAAACCCGTTTTTTAAAAAGGGCCCCTTTACTAGCGCGTGAAAATTTATTTTTTTTGGCTTTAAAGGTGAAATGTTTAAATTTAAAAAAAGCATATAAAAAAAAAAACAACATTTTTCCTTATTTTTATTTTAGTAATATTTTTTTTCAGGCCCTCTTTTCCCTAAAATCAAAAAAAATGGACTTCTGGATACCCCCATACCCACGGGATTGCTCAGACAGGTAACTCTTTTAATATTAATGTGTGAAATTCTTAAAAATTTTGAGGGCCGGGTCTCAAAGATTTAAAAATCAAACTTTTACTAGATTTAAAGTTTAAAAATTTGTTTTTTTGCTAGTAGACAACCCTTGTTTTATACCCGGAAAAAATTTTTTTAAGAATAAAAAACCCTTAATCTAAAATAGGAATTTCAAAAAAAAACTAACAAATGTATAAAAAGGGCTTATTTTCAGGGTTATATTGTTAAAAGGGGCAATTCTTAAATTCTTGAACCCGATCTAAATTTTTCCCTCAAGTTTTTTGTCCCCATGGGTTAAATTTAAAAAATTTTAAGATATAACCTCGTAGTGAAAGTGTAAAAAAATAGTTTTTTTATTTTTAATTGGAAATTTTTTTTAATTAGCCCCGAAATTTTTTTTGGAATTTTTTGGAGTTTTTAATGTAAAAAAGAAAATATTTTTTAACGAAACGTTTGTGAGGGGGGTTCATAAGGGACAATATAGATATTTTTTTAAAATTAAAATAAAATATTTTCAGTAATGTTTTGGGCCAAAAAAAGTTGGCAAAACCCCATTTTAGCCAATTGGAATAGGTTTCCAGAATTTTTGTCAACAAAAACCCCCCAGGTAAATTTTAAATTTTAAGACGCTTCTTTGACTTATTTTTTAAAAGCTTTTCATCTAAAAACCTTTTTTACATTAGGGTGTCTTTTCCATTATTTTTTTTCAGCATCCCAAATGAACGTTTTTTTTATTTGGGGCCTTTGGGAGTTTTTTTACCAAAAACCCACTTAACAGGTTAAATCAAGACTTTTGGTAAGTTTTGCAAAAAAAAGGAGGCCTAAATGCCTTTGTTTGGGGACGTCTGTCCCCTTTACTGTTGGGGAAACTTTACCAAAACCTATGTTATTTAATCTGGAGGGTTTTAGGGCCCAAAATAATTCGGGAAAATACTGGTCCATAAGAGGCACAGACAAAAAAGCGGAGGGAACCGGGAAGAAGGGGTCATTAAAGTTTATTTTGTTCCACCCATAAAGTTTCCCCAAAAGGGCCGGGCCTTTCCTAAGGTCTTTCAAAATTTAAAGGGTTGATTTTTAAACCAACCAAATTTTCCCCGTTTTTTCCCAAAACCCGGAAATTTTACGGGGTTTTGGAAAAATGCCCAACCCACGGTTCCCCCAACCATTTCCCCTTTGAACAGTTAAATTGAATTTTTTCCCCCTGGAAATAGATGTAAGTAATAAAGGTGCATAAATTTTAAAAGGAATTTTTCCACAAACCGGTTAGAAAACTGGGGGGGCGCAAGTGGGGAAACCGGGTAAATTGGTGGACAAAGTGTATTTTGAGTTTTGGGTGGGAAATTTAGGTTGGATTTTTCGGGCCCCTTTTAAACATTTGTCTGGCGTTTGTTAAAGGGTTGCTTGGGGTTTTAAACCTACTGGAGAAGTCTTTTGTGGAAAATCTTTGTTAGGATGTTGAAGGGGGGAGATAAACGAGTTAAACCCTTGTCATTTGCTGAAAATCAGACCAACACTATTTTTGGTTTGGGGATTCTACTTTAAAGCTGTGGGCCCCCCCTTAGTTCCCCTGGTTTTGGGGCTTTTAAATTTTAATTTTTCCCTTTTAATGAGGGGGATTTTAACTTATTAGAAAACCGGGGGGCACACCTAAATAATTTAACATTCATCTTAAAAATTAGGGTACAACTTTTGTTTCGTTAGTCTAAAAAGTAAAAATTTCCCAAAATTCTAGTTTAACATTTATGCAAGGTGACAGTCAATTGTGACGTTGGGAACACGTTTAAAGAAACCTTTATTTTGCTGGTTTTTTTAGAAACAAAATAGGCCAAACCAAAAAACATTTGGTGCACTGGGGGGCTCAAAAAAAATTGTCCCAATTTTTAACAATTCAAAAAGGAAACAATAAAGGCCAAAGAGTTTTCCTTTTTCCTTTTAAAAAGGGAAATTTTGACATTTAAAGGGGTTGATGAAATGAAAAGGACTTTTTGGGTTGCCATCTAAAGCCTGGTTTAATAGGGTCACCCCAAAAACCGCTTTTTTAATGTTTGAAAAATCTTTTTTAAAGTTTCCTCAAAAAAAATTTAAAACTTAAAAAACAACGATTAAAGAAACCCAGAAAAAATTTTTGGGGACTGTAAAATTTCACAAAAGATTTTTTTCTTTTGTAAAAAATCCCCAAAGTGACTAGTGAGGGGAAAAATTTCTTTTTAAGGAGGGGGTTCCTCCCAAAAAATAGTGCAGGGGGTTTGAGACCCAAGAAAATTTAAAATTTTTCCGGCTTTGGAGGACAGGTTTATTTGGCACAAAGGATAGCCTTACCTGTGACAAATTGTTTTGTTATGAAAAATTTTTAAAAAGCTGAATTTTGTTATATATGACAAAAATTTTTGGTTTAGTTCCCTTTTGGTAGGTTGAAATTTTATTTACAATCCCACACTTTAACTTTATCGGTTGGAAATTATTGATACTACTTAAGTTAGTGCGGGAAAAAAAGCTACAATTTTTTTAACAAAAATTTTTGTAAAATTTATTTTTTTTTTTTTAATTTTAAATTTTTTTAATTTTTTCAAAATTTTTTCATTTGGGGAAAAAAATCTGTTTTATTCAAAAAGGGGGGGGAAAAATTAAGATGTTGATTGTTTATTTTTTAAATAAAAAAAATTTATCATTATTTTTTTGATTTTTGAAAAGGGTTTAATTTTGATTGTTAAGGGTTTGGGTTCTGGATTTTTGAATAACAGTTATTTAAGGGACTCCAACCCTCAAGTTTATTTAAAATGATTTGTGATGATTGTAGATTGAACAAATTTGTAGGGTAATTCCATGTCAAGTAAAACCAGGTCATGACCCCCCAAATCTCTTTAAATTTTTTTTGATAAAATTTTTGGCACAATTGTTGCTTTTTGCTTTCCAAATTGAAAAAAAACCAAAAATTTTTAATTTCTTTTTTCCCCTCTTTTTTAGTTTTTTTCTAAAAATTTTTTTTAATTTTTTTTAAATTAAAAATGAAACCCCGCGATTTTTTGGGCCCCCAAATTTTCGCGTCTTGAAAATGGAAACTTTTGACTTTAAAAAAATTTAATATCTTAAAAAAATATTTGAGTTTTCCCCCATGAAACTTTGCAAAATTTAAAAAATTTTAAAAAAAATTTAAAATAAAGAAAAAATACATTACTACCTATCTAAACCTCCAAAAAATAATAAAAAATTAATTTTTAATCAAAAATTTTTTTTATTAAAAAACCGTTGTGGGGATTTCCCTTAAAAAATTGCAATATCTTAGGCCCTCGGGGACCGGGTTTTGAGTGTTAATATTGTTTTTTACAAAAATCCTAGTTACTTTGGGCCCAAAAGGGGGAAATAACAAAGGATGTTTTGGCCCTTTTTTCACATTTTTAGGACTGAAAATTCAACATTATTTATGAGTAAAAAAATTTTTAACAGACCAACAAATTTTCAAAAATTATTAAAAACCCAATTTAAAATCAATTAATTATTAAAAAGGGGCAAGGGGGGTCAGAACTAAGACATGAAAAAGGGATTTATAAAAGAGAAATTAAAAGGGGCCTTTCCCCTTTCACATCTTTTGTATGACTCTTTCTAATCTTGCCCGCAACGGGATCCTTTCATGTTGGTTCGGGGCCCCCTGGGGCTCAAACAGCTAACCACTGAAAAACTCCCTCAGTTTAGATTTGGGTTTTGGGGATTTGAGGGGAAAGACCTATAGGGGAAAAACTTTTTTGTCATGATTGTGATTTTTTAATTTTTTTAAGTGAAAATTTGAAACATAACATTTTACAGTATTTTTAACTATGTTTTCCAAATTTTAATTTTTTTAATTTTAAAATTAAAACAATTTAGTTTTTTGAAGGTAAAGGCACCTTTTTTAATTTTTTTTGGAAATTCAACAAAAAAGTCAATTTTTTTTCTCTGAAACAGGGGATTTGTGTAAAACTGTTGAATGGGGCTATTTAAACGGGTTTTTGTATCTTTTACTGTTCTTGGATTTAAAAAATTAATGGGGGTAACCCGGAAATTAAAAAGGGGCAAATCCTCAATTTTGTAGGCGTTGGACGATTTTAAACAAAATAAAAATTTTTTCAGACAACTTTTTACACCTTCCCAAAAAAATTACAATCTGTTTTTCAGAAATAACTAAAGGAAGAAAAAAGAATTAAATTAAAAACTTATTTCGGGGAATCAATTTAATTGAATTTAAAAATTTTTTTTTCCCCCTTTAAAAGGCTATTTATTTTTTCTCAAGGGGTTTTTGAAAAATTTTCAAAAAATTATGCTTTAGACCCCCATTAAAAAAAAAACCAACAAAAAAAAGGCCCCCAATAAAAAAGTCATAAGAAGTGAAATTTTTAAGTTTTTTTCAAAACAATTTTTGTAAAAAAAAAAATTTTTTTAATTTAAAAAACCGGGGCCCAAAAGGTATCCCCCTTTCCCCAAAGGGGTTTCAAAACTTTTTTTGGAAGAAAAAAATAAAAATAAAGGGGAAAATTTTTCTGACAAAAAATTTAATTATTGTTTTTTTGGAAATTTCATTTGAATCTAGAAATGCCCCCTTTTTCCCAAAAAAAATTTGCAGCCTTAGATGATTTGGGTTTAACTCCAATTAAACTTCATAATTTGTCATTTACATAGCAAAGGGATTGTTTTTTACAAAAGAAAAAGGTTTAAAAAGAAAAAAAGAAGGGGAAAAAAAAAAATTTTCCAAAACCTAGATTATGACATTGGGAAAAGTCAGAAGACGAAAAAGAAGGTTTTAAAGAAATGTTAAACAAAAAAGCGGAAAAATTTTTATAAGGGGCCGGGGGGCCCCTTTTTAAAAAAAAAACTTAAGTCTGTTGGGAGATCCCAAAAAAATCCAGATTCTGAAATTTTGGTGCCAGAATTTTTTGGGGCCAGAAAAAAAGTTCTTAAAGAAAATTTCAAAGGGGGGGAAGGGGGAAAAATAGGGTTTAAAAAAAAACAAGGAAACTTAAAAAGAGGAGAAAAAGGGATTCCCTTAAACTACCCTTTAAACCCAAAAAAAAAGGGGGAAAACACTCCCCCGAAAACACAGTTAAAATTGTGACAGACTTTTTTTCCAAAGTATGATGAATTCCCAAAAGGTTTAATAAAACCCCCCGGGGGCCAAAAAAATAAAGTGGGGTTAAAAAATTAAAAAAAAAATTTTTTTATTTTTTTTGATGCAAAAAAAGAATTTCTTTTTTTCAGTAATTTGAGAGAGCTTTCCCCTTTTTTTAAATGGGGGAAAACCCCGACTTTAAAAAAGGGTTTTTCGAAATTTTGCAAATTTAAGACCAAAGTGGTTGTGTCCTTGCTGGGTCAGCAAAAAGGGACCTATACAGAAATTTTTAATTTAAAACATTTCAAACCCCGAATTTTTGAAAATGTTAAAAATTAGAGTCTTGTAAAAAATTTAAAAAAAGTTTTCAAAAAATTTTATTTAAGGGTGTTTGGGGGTTTTTAATTTTTGAAAACCCAAATGAGTGGGGATGTAAAGCCATTGTGACCCAAATTCCGGTTGGGGGCTGAAAATTTTCCCTTGGGTTTCCAAAACTTAAAAGAACAAAATTGGAGGGGAAGGTTATGAATTTTTGGGAAAAAGAAATAATTAAATAAGGGCCCAAAGGGTTAATATTTACAGGGGCAGAAAGGGATACGCAATAAAAAAAAGGGTTTGGGGATTTTTTTCTTTTCTGAGCAAAACTGTAGAAAACTAATCCCACATTCATATTTTTCAAAATTCACAGTCCCAAACTTTCAAAAAACTGAAAAAAAAGATCCCGCCCCTTTGAAATTTCAGGCCCAATAATTTTTTTTGTAAATTTTTGGGATTTCAGTTTAAAAATTTTTCTTTACACCAAATTTAAAAAGAAATCCCAAAGTTTCAAATGGGAAAAGGGTGGGATGCAAATACCTTTTTCCCGTTGGGGTTTTCTACTTGAAAAAGGATGAAAAGTTTTAATTTCCAAAAACCCCTTTTTTCTTTAAATGATTTTTTACAACATGATACTTTTTTTTTGGGGAATTACGTAAAAAAAAGAAATTTTTTGAAATTTGGGTTAAAGAAAAAATCATCCCCCCCGAAATAAACCAAGTTCTTTATTTCACTGGGGCGGCTGTGCTTGGGGCCCAAAACAAAAATAAGAAAAAGTTTCAAAAAACCCTAAAAACCCATCATGAAGAATTTGGAATGAAACCGAACATTCATTTTTTGCCAAAAAGCCAAAGGGAAATCAATATGTGATTTTGGGGTTGGGAGGAAAAATGTTTAAGGGAAATTTTGAGAAAAAAAACCGCCTTCAATTTCAAAAATGAAAAATTCCCAAATCAGGCAGCAACCCGCGGTTTTTGACCCTTTTGTAAAGTAACATTGAAAAAATAAATTTTCACTTTAATTTACACAAAAAAATGGGGTGAAGGGTTTCAGGGGTTGGAGTTAGCGACAACGATTTTTTAAAAAAACCCCCGGATAAATTTCCCCCGGGGACTAGAAGTTTCCATTAATTTTTAAACCATTTAAATACCCAAAATGAAAAAATTTAAATGGAGGACTAAAAGAAGGGGCCAAATCCTAAATCTAATGTTTTTTTTTTGATTCTGCTTCGGATTGGGTCCGGGGGTTCAACCAAACTTTAAAAAAGATTATGTGGCTGGGAAAATTCGATGGAAAGTGGGCTTTGGAATTGTTTTAAAAAAAAAATTTTTTCATGAAAAGAAAGATGGTGGGAAAAACTTTTTCTTCCCCCCAGGACCTGCTTTCCAGCTTTTTTCTGGCCTCAAAGAGAAAACTTGTGCATAATAACCCCGTGGAGCACCCTTAACAGTACAGTTGGTTTCAAAAACCGCAATTTTAAGTAGCACTGGGGGGCCCCCCAAAATTGGGGACTAGTTCAAAAAGAAATTTTTCAGGGAAAAAAAAGAAGAGGGGTTTGGGTGAAGTGGAAAAAAAAAACAAGCAAAACTAAAAATTGCTTTAAAAAAAAAAATAATTTAATTTTTAGGCTTCCGTTTTTAAATTTTTTTTCACAAAGTTTTAAATGTAAAATAAACCGCAAATTTTTTTAATTTCTTAATAAAAATTTTACTTTTTTTGGGAAAATTTTTAAATAAAACCCGTGAAAAAGCCAACCCTCTTTTTTTTGTTTATCTTTTAGCCTATGTATCTAGGAGAAAGTAAAAAAAATATGAAAAACTCAACCAGGTCTGAGACCTGAAAATATTGGGAATTTTAGGGAAATCCCAGACAACGGTTTTTTTTAAATTAAAAAAAATTTTTTAATTATAAAAATTTTTTTTTTTATTTTTTGGAGTTGGGGGATAGGTTTTGAATGTTTTTTTTCTTTATTTTAAATATAATTTAAAAAAATATTATGCCCAAAAATTTTATGGGTATCTCAAATAGTTTTTTAAGGATAAATTTTTTTTTCTACAAGTTACATTGCAAGAAAGCGAAATTTCCCAGGGCCCAAAAAAGGGGTTAAATTAAGGGAAAAATTTAAAAAAATTTTTTGGAAAAAAAAAAAAATAAAAAGATAGGGGGAAATTTTTTAAAATTTTTTGGGGATCTTTTCCCTTTAGGGAAGCAAAATGCAAACCCAAATTTTGCCGAAAGTTTTCATCAAAATTAAAAAAAAAGAATTTGGGTTTTCAAATTTTAAATTTTTTATGGGTGAATTTTACATGGAATGACCCTTTTAGTTCCCTTTTTTTCTTAAACTGGCCTTTACTTTTTCCTCGAAAGAGAGCTACTTATTAATAGTTTCCCAAAAGCCAGGGGAAAATAAAATCCTTACTTTTTTTACAAGGGGAAACTTTAAAAACCCCCCTTAGTGTTTGGTTCTGATTTTCCGGCCAAACCCAGACGGGGCCGACACCAGTTCCCCTTTTCCTTACACCTTTTTTCCGAACCTTGAAAACCCCCTTTCCCCAAACAGGAATCACAAAACCCCTTTTCTTTGGGTCCTTTAGTGTCCCCGTCTATGGCAAACCCCAAATTTTAGTGGGGCACCATGTCGTTATTAAGAGGAACCAAGGAAAAGAACCCTTTTTGCCTTCAATCTCCATAACCCTTTGTCCCCAAAATAGGTGGGGTTTACAGCCTCGCGGGCATGTGTTCCCGGGGCTTGGGTTAATTTTTATCCTAATTCCCCAATATTTGAAATTTTTATTTCCCCGAATTGGAGTTTAAAAGTTTACTTTTTTATTTTTTTAAAGGTTTTTTTTTTAAATTTAAATTTTTTTAAAGGTTGTTGTTTTAGGAATTTAGCTAATTTTGGGGTTTGACATTTTTTTAAGAAAGCTTTTTTTATCTTTTAAAATTAAAAATAAAAGGGGGGATTTTCCCTTATTTTGTATTTTTTGGAATTTTCTAAAATACTCTTTGTAAAAAATTTTTTTTTGGATTTTTTTCTTCTTAAAATTTTTATTACCCGTAGAACTCCAATTAAAATTGAAAAAGTTTGGGGGCCAGACCCTAAATTTGGGAAAAAATCAGGGGTTTTTGCCCAGAATTGTCCATTTTATTTTTTTTTGAATTAAATAAAAGCCCTGTAATTGAAATGGGGTAAAAACAATTTTTTTAAAGAGGGAAAGGGGGCATTTTATTATATAATTAACTTTGCTGAAACCCCTCCGCTTTGCAAAGGGCAAAAATATTGAGTTTTATTTGTTTTAAAAGAAATGTGCAACAAGCTTTTTAGTTTACACTGTATTTTTTCACTATTGTTCAAATTATTTATCTAATTTTCCCAAGTTAAAACACTGCTAAGGGATAAATTTTTCTATTGTACTCAACTTTTTTCAAAATTTTAAAAAATTTTAGCCTACCACTCAATTTGTTTTTATTTAACAGCTTGTTAAATTTAAAAAAAATCAAAACCAAATTAATTTTATGTTCCTTTACCTTAACCATGGGAATTTTTTTGGGAAAACAGTGAGACAGAGTCCGAGGGCCCTAGAGGAAATTTTCCTTTTTTTAGTGAGCCCCCTAGGGGCCAAGAATAAAACCATTGTAACCAAAAAAATTCCCAAATTTTACGGTTTTTAAATTTTTTGGGGAAATAGTGATGAAATGGGCGGGAAAGGGTTTTTTTTTAAAGGGGGTTTAAAAAATTGGGGCAAAAAATTCGGAAATCATTAAATAGGTAAAAATAGACAAAAAAAAATTCCTAGGAGATGTGTTTTTTACTCGCCTTTGGTTTTTGGCGTTCTGTTGTATTTTGTGTTTTTTAAAAAAAAACCAAAGCCTGGAAAAGGTATTTAGCTATAAATTTTAAAACCTTTTTAAAAAGAATATTGAAAATTTTTACACTGCCCAAAAATACTTTTTTAAAAAAATAAAATTTAAAATTTTTTAAAACCCTTTTAAAATAGGACCCTTTTAAAAAATTTTAATGCAAAATTTTATTTAAAACCAAATTTCAAAAAAAATTGTCCCGGTAAACCCCCTAAAATTTTTTCTTTTAACAAGTGCAAATCTTTTGGTTTTAAACCTTTATTTGTTACAATTTGGGGTAGTAAAAAAAATAAGAAAATTTAATTTTTCCCGTTTGTAAGCAAAATTTTGGGGCTTGTTGTTTTTTTTTCAAGTCAAAAGTACCAATACAAAAGAAAGTTTTAAAAACATTTTTCACACAAACAAAAAATTATATTTTCTCTGTTTTTATTTACCTTCGGATTGTAACAAAAGGGGGGGGGTACCAAAAGAAATTTTCCTATTTTTAAAATTTTTAAAAATTTGGTTCAAAAGAAAAATTTTTTTTTTTTTCTTTGGTTTTCATGAAAAATTTTGGGAAATTTTTAAAATTTTTAAAAAGCCACCATTTTGAAAAGGTTAAAAAAAATTTTTTTTTATTTTTTTATACTTAATTTGGGGTGGTTAAAAAAACAGGGATTCATGTCAAGTTTTTAAAAAAATATAACTTAAAAAACTTTTTTGGAGATAATTTTGGGAGTTTTTTTAAAAAAGGTAATACAGACAGAAAATAAACCCTAAAATAAGCGGAGATAAAACACCCTCTTCGTAGGAAACGGGGTTAAAAATTTATTTTGCCCTATTTAAACAATTTTCCCGAAGTTTTTGGGGTCAACACTTTTAAATACCCCTGTGTATTATATTTTTTGGTAGTTTTTCAAACTTTAATGTCCCAAAAAAAAATCTGAAAAATCTACTCTTAGAAAAGGGGCAATTTTTTTAAAATAAAGGGTTAAAAATTTTAAATTTTAAAAATTTCCGATTGAAATTAGTTTTTTTTTAGATAAAAATTTTTAAAATCTAGAGGAATCTGGGAAGTCTTTCCTTTTTAAGGGGCCCCAAATTAGGTAGTTGAACCCGAAATCATTTAAGTAAACCCGGGTTTTTTCGCCATATTTAGCCATTGGGCCCGGGGAAACCCCCGGCTATGCCAATTGGTCAAAAAAAAAAATTTTTAAAAATTTTTCCCCATTGAAATCAAATTTGTTCTCTTTTTGGGGAAAAAATTTTTAAAAAGGGTTTAAAAGTCTAGGAAAAAAATTTTGTAAGTCTACCCTTAGGAGGCCGTTTAAAATTTAAACAATTTGATTTACACGCACAAATTGAAAAAACTAGCCCTAACCCAAGGACAAAGGAGGTGAAAATAGAGTTAAAAAAATCATATAGCCAAAGGTATAGATCGGTTTTCCAAAAAAGATACAGAAATGGGTTAGTTTTTTCTGTAGAACCCTTCATTTAGCCACTTCAAAACTAAATTTTGAAAACGCTGTTTTTTTTTTATTTAAAATGGGTTTTTGGGATTAAAAAAAGGGTGCCATCTTCCCATTTACTTTGGGAATTTTTTTTAAAAATTCCCCTTTTTTTTTTGCAATCTTTCAACGTAAGACTTTTGAAACCCTAAAAAATTTTTCAGCTTCGTAATTTTTAGTTACAGCGATGATTTTTGTGAGTTCCCGTGGTATTGCCTTTTTTTAGGTAAAGATTACCCTAGATACTGGCGTGTACTATTATGTTTAAATTGGAACCCTTTTTTATTTCCCGGGGGCCGAAATTGCTTGTAAACAACTTAGTTTAAAAAATGCTCTACAAAGGTTTTTACTGTTCTTCTCCTTTTTTTTTAGCAGGGGCCCGAACCCTGGGCCCTACCCCTTGAAATTTAAGGGGAAATGACTATACGGATTAGATAAAACATTTTTCCCCCAAACGAATTTTGGCAAATTTAAATTTTGATTTGGGTTTTTTTAAGATGGGGGGTACGTGGTGCAGGGATTTAATTTAGGGAATATTATTGTTTTTTAAAGTGTTCCTTTTATTATATTTTATTTTTCTTTAAAGGGTTTAAAAAAACACTACTCCCTTTGTTGTTGTAAAGCATTTTTTGTTTTCTTTTTTTCAAGGGAACCAAAAAATAAAAAAAAATGGAGAAAATTTGTAAGATTTTTTTTTTGACCCTTTTTGAAAAAACAAACCCCTCAAAATCGTGATTTTTGGGTTGTTGGACATCGGATAAATTTGGGGTTCCACTGTATTTGTAAAAAAAATATTTACTGGTTTGGGAATTTTATTTCATTTGTGTTATACTCTAAACTATTTATTTTGTGAAACAAAATAAAACGTTTCAGGTATATTTTAAAAAAAAAGAAAAAATTTTGGGGTTTTGGGGAAAAACCCTTAAAAAGAATTTTATTTTAAAAATAAAACTAAAAAAATAAAAAAGGGCCAATTTTCCCCGTTTTTAAAAAACTTTTTAAAAACCCCCCAAAAATTTTTCCAAAATTAACATTAAGGGAGAAATTTTTTTTCAATTTAACTTTCCTTTAAAAAGGCATAAAATTTTTTTAAAAAATAACCCCATAAAAAAACCGGATTGGATAGTTTTAAAAAAAAATAATAAAATGGAAAAATTTTTTTGGACAAGAACCGAAAAGCAACGTTAAACTTAGAAGTTAAAACCCGTGGGTGATCCCAGCAATTTCAAACCGATCCCAATGGGAAATTTTGCATAACCCCCGAAAGGGGGAAGTTTTTGTGGAACGGAAAAACCCCCCTTAAAATTGGGAAACCCAAAAATAAAAACCAAAAGAAAGTTACCCCTTCGGGTGGATTAATCCACAAAACAAAGGTATTCGTTTTGAATAAAATTTAATTAGTAACAAACCCATTTAAAATAATTTATTATTTAAAATATACCCTTTAATTTTGGGGATAAACAACAAGACCCGAATCGAAAGAAACAAAAAAAAGGGCAAGGGGAATAACTTAAAAAAGGTCATTCGGGGTTAAAGGTTAACCCGGGTTTTTTTTTTTAAATTTTTTAAATTTTTTTAAACTGTTTTATTCTTCCACGAGTTTAAGTTTTTAAAACAGAAAAATTTAAAAAAAAAAAACCCAAAATTTTTTAATTTTTTCTTCTTTTTTTTTTTTTAACCCAAACATTTTAAAAAAAAAAACAAAAAAATTTGGGTTATCTTAGGGGCTATTTTGGGGAAAACCCACTGTTTTATATAAAGTTACCTTTTTTTTGTTATATAAAAACCAAAGCAAAAATCCGACTTCCGAAAAATATCCGGCCCTTCGCTAAATGTTTCCAAAAAAATCCCAGTCGATTTTCGGACGGGTTTAAAATATACCTTTTTGCTGGCTTTAAAAAACTTTTCCCAAAGGTTTTTAAATTAAATATAATAAAATTCAATAGCTATAGTTTTTTTTAAAAAGGGGAGTACAAAAAGTCCACTGTATAGAATGTTTTTTATTGCAGTTAAATTTTTTTTTTCAGCTGTTTCGGTGCAAAAATGACTGACAAATGTCCCCATGGTGTTTGCACCGGGGAAGCGGGGCAAAGGGGTTTTTAAGTTAATTTTTGCCCATTTTTTGTTTCTAAGTGTAAGGGAATTTTGAAAAGTTTTTATGTTTAAATTTAATTTTTTTTTTTTTTAGTTTCTTAAGGGCATTTCAAATTAAATCCGCTACTTGACAAATTTTTTTCAATTTTGGGGCTTTTTTGGAAATTTTGCGGGTTTTTTTCCCGTAAAAAATGTTTATAAATAAATATCCCTTTTAAAAATTTTTCATTTTTTTTTAAACATTTTTTTCGCTTTAAAGATTTATCATTTGGAGAAATGGGAATTTTAAAAGCAAATAGTTCTTAGAAATAAAATTTGATCAGAGTACATAATTAAAAGTATATATATGCTAAATTTGTTTAATTTGGGCAAAAATTTTTCAAAAAAATTCCTTACCCAATGGATTTTACTTTTGAAGATAAATGCACAAAAGTTTTATACAAATTTTGTAGTTATAAAGGAGGAAATAATAAAACAATGGGTTTTTTAATAGGCCCCAAAGGGGAATTTTTTTTAGTTAAAGGTATTAAAAGGGCCCCAAAAGGGTTTAAATTTTATAAAAAAAATTTAAAAATAAAATTTTAATAAGGTTTTTAAAATTTAAATTTTTTAAAAAAATTTTTTAAAAATTTTGTTTTTTATTTTTATTTACAAAAACAAAACCCCAAATCGGTTTTTTTCTAGTTTAAAATAAATTTTTATTTAAATTTTTTCAAAAGCCCTACAAAATTGGCAAAATAGGGGTTGGAGTTTTTTTTGCTGGTACTTTTTTTAACAAAAGGGGGAAAAAGGAGTTTTTGACACCCCACCAAAAATTTTTGTCGGGGTTTTTGGGAAAGGGTTTTTTGATTAAATTGAAAAAACCCACAGTTAGTCCCCGCCTGCCCCTTTTTAAAAAACCCTCACTCTCAAATTTTAAAAGGGGCGTTCCTTTCAGTGAAAAATTTTTTTATAATTTACTTTTTGAAAATTTAGAATGGATTTAAATTTGTTAAAAAATAATTTTTATAGCCAAAAGAAAGTTTAAAGAAAAAATTTAAAAGTAAATTTTTACAAAAATTTATTCATTTCAAAACCCTCCTGAAAATGAATATATAACAAAAAATAAGGGGTTTTAACCCTAAACCCTTTTTTCGTTTTTCAGCTACAAAATCCTATTTTTTGGATTACCGGTTTTTAGGTAAAAACTCCCAAAGTTCAAATCCCTTGAACGTTGTCAAAATCACAATTAAAACATTATACAAAAAAAAAAAATTTTTTTACAAAAAATAAAAAAACATTTAAAACATTTTCCGGGTTTTGGGATTGGGTTAGATCCGATTAGCCCTGCAGCTGGGGGAAAAGATGGGTTATCCCCAAAGGTTACCTTTTACTTTGAACAATTTTATTTCTATCTGGGGCCCTCTGTTTTTTCTTTTTGCGGTTTTATTTCAAATTTGTAATCCCATCAAATTAAAAAATTTTTTAAGGGGAAATTTTGTTTTTTCATTTAAAACACAGTAGGGTTTGGGGGTTTCTTTTTTTTTTTGGCAGTATTCAAATAAATTTTAAAAAAGCGACAAAAGGAATAATCTTGAAAAATTTTGGGAAAAATAAATGCCATATAATGATAAATACTAAATTTTTCTTTTAAAAGGGTTAAAACAAATGGAAAATTTTTAAAAGGGAAAAAACACAAAAACAAAAACTTATTAACGGGCCCCTTTGAAAGCCACAGGGAAAAGCACAGCCTCGTCGTTTATATTTCGGGAAGTCTAGGAGCCTCTTTTGGGAAAATCAAAAATTTTCCAAAAGGGTTGAGGGCCGGGGGTTTTTAATCGATTTATCGTTTGGCGGGGAAAATCCAACAAAAATTTAAAAAACCTTTGGGGCCCCAAAAAAAAATTTTTTTTCGGGGGGATGGGGGCTTGTTTTTTTAAAAAATAAATACAGCCATAAAAACAAATTTGAATTCCCAGTAAATTTTAAATGCCAAAGGAAAAATGCAAAATTTTTTAAACAGATTTTGGCCCCAAAGAAACTAAGTTTTAAGGTTAGTTGTTTTTTGAACCCGAAAGGGCTTTCCATCCAGAAAAAATTAAATAAAAAAAATTTCCAGCTTCTCCGAATTTACCTGCCAAATTTTGTTTTAAAAACCAAGAATTTCAAAAATTCCAGTTTTTATGGATTTTGGGGGGCGGGTAGACAGCGAAAAAACAAAAAAGGGAAAAGTTGAAAGGGAGCATTTGGAAATTTTCTAAAGAAAAATGCAAGAGTTCTTTTAAAAAGTGTTCCCGGTAAAACTGCCGGTTTTAGTCAAAGTTTGGATGAATTTAAGAAAACCCAAAATTTTTTTCGAGGAGATTTTGTGGAATATAAATTTAAAAAAATTCCTTATCCGGGTAAAGGTTTTTTGCATTCTATTTAAAAGTTTCTTTTAGTTTTCGTTTTGTAAAGTTTTTGTTAAATACCTCTTGCCCCTTTTTCCAACTTAACTGTATAAAAATATGTTTAAATAAGGAAATTTTACGGTATTTTTAAAAGCTAGCTGGGGGTTTTTGTTTCCCGTGTGGGGCCCTTGGGGTCTTGGGGTTTCATTTTTTTAAAACCCCGGGGGGATGGCCCCACCCCGGGGTGCCATTAGTAATTTGGGGGGGCCCCCCTGGCCCTACCAAAGTGGTGGCTGCCCTATTTAGTGGCGGAAAAAAACCCCTCCTGTTTACACTGGCCCGTTGGGGGACTGGGGGAAGGGACCGGGTTTAAATTGGGTTTTGGGGGGGACTTCCAGGCTTTCAGGGGTTTTCCCGGGGGCGTGGGTTGGGGGGCTCGAAGGGGGAGGGGCAAAAAAAATATGGATGGGCCCTTGGGGGCTTGAAACACCGAACACACACATAATACAAAATACACAAAAATCACTAAACATTAACAAAGAGCAAAAAGAAACAAGGTTTTTAACGTGCCGAAGGGGAAGGGAGCAGCCCAGTAAGATGTGAAAGGCATGCAAAGGGGGGGGGAGTTTTTTTTGGAAACCCCCCCAAGGGCCAGGCCAATATCAGGACCCCACGCAGGGGGTTTTTTAAGGTGCCTTTTTGCCCGGGTGCCGTGGAGTCTTAGGCCCCAAAGGATGAGGGTGAAAGGGGCTCTCTTATTCCTCTCCACCCCCCTCCCTCCCTAGAGGGGGGCAAATCCTGCAGGGGAAAGGGGTTTGGGCTCGCTGAAAACCTTTTGGGGGGCCCTCGGTGGGCCCAAAGGGTCCCGGGGGAAACCTGGACCCCGGGCACCCTGGTGTTTTCTTTTTCCCGGGGAAAAGGGGGACTTTTGGGGGTTTTCCCGAAAAACCAATTAGGGGGAAACCCAAGGGGGAAGGGGGGAGCTGGGGTCGAGGGGAAATTTGGGAAGTTTTTTACAAAGGGCCCAACCCCAATTATATTTTTGAGGGCCCCTTTCTAAACTAGCTAAAAAAACTGTTAAAAAGTAGAGGGGGTTTAAAGTTGCTCTTATTCAGGAAAACCCTGGGTTCTTTTTTTTTTTTTTTTTTTTTTTTTTTGGGGGTTAAAAATTTTATTAAAGGGGGCTCAACCCCCTTTTTTTCCCCATATAAGCTCTCGGGGGATTTGGGCTGGGCTTAAGCCGGGGGGGCGGGCCATTTTGGTTTCAGGCGGGGGGTAAATTTTTGGGGGCATAACCCGGGAAAAAATGGGGGTGGGGAAAGTGGTTGTGCTTTTTACCAATTTTTTTAAAACAAAAACAGGATTTTTTTAACAATTTTTTAGGGGGATAATACTTTTTTTGGGATTCACAAACAATTTTACAGGTTTCACCCTGTTGGGGGCCCGGCCCCAAAAAACCCCCCCAAAACCCCTACGGCCCCCGTGGTACTGGCCCACCCTCCCATTTCCCTACAGGGGGGTCATTTGGGAAAAGGGGGGACCCGCCCACACATACAGGGTCAGGGGTACTGGCCCAAAACCCCCCCCCCATACAGGCTCGTTGGGGGACTGGGGGCCCCCCCACCCCCAACCAAAACAGGCTCAGTGGTACTGCTACAATACCCTGTACTTTTAGGGGTGGGCGGGGGGTCAAAACCACTGTTTTGTGAAAGGGTGGGCGGGGGGGGGCCCAAAACCACTGTTCGTGAAAAGGGTTTGGGGGGTGGGGGCAAAACCACGGTTTGTTTTATGGAATGGGGGCGGGTGGGTCAATTTCCACTGTTCCAAAAAGTCAGATTTTTGGGTTTTTATAACTTTGGGGGCTGAGCCCGGGTTTAAAAATACCCTTTTCGGGGGGTATTGACCCCCTACGGGGCACCGGGGGGTTTTTGACCCACCCCGCCCCAACCCCAAAAACACCCAACATGGAAATTTTTTTTGTTTTTTTCAACACCAGGGCCCTGTGTTTTCTAAAGGGGGAGGGGGGGGCCGGAAAAACCCTTTTTTGACCTTTTTAGAATACTTGATCGTTTTTGTAAATTTCCTATTTTTTATGTTTTGTTTTGGTTATGGTTACTTTTATAAAGGTTTTTTAATTTTTCACTGGGAAGTTGTATAAAGCCCCACCACATCCGAAAAATTTAGAAGGGTACGGAAAAAACAATTTATTCTTTCCCCAAAATTTATTCGAGTTGGGTATTGGGCTGCAAGGGGGGGTAATGGCGTAAGGAAAGAAAAATGGTGGTTGCATCAGTATAACCCCCCCCAAAAAACCCAAAAGGAACCGGGGCCCCCCCACCAACCCAAAAGGAAAAGGTGGCGTTGGTGGGGGTTAAATGCCGGGGGGAGGGGGGAACCTTGAAACTTTTTGGTGGTTGGCGTGACTCCAATTCTCACAACGGGTTTGGGGGGAAACAGTGAAAACGAACGAGAGGGGGCCCTTTCCCCCCTTTTCAGAAAACCTGGGGGTTTCCCATTTTTTTTGGAACTAAATAAGGGTAAATCTCCCAACCTTTTTTGAACATCATTAGGAGGGAGGTTATTTGACATAAAATATGGTCTCAGCCTCAAAGTTTCAAGACATGGTGGGTTTGGGGAAATTTCGGGAGGGAAACCCCGTTGGGCGGACCACAGCACTTCTGCTTTGTGCTTGGGGCCAGACAACAAAGAGGGGGGGGGAAATCCCCGACAGACAGAATGGGGCCCCCTATTCGGTGGAACTGTCCTGAAGACTGGGTCCCAATTCCTAAAGGCCAGATTTTGGGTCTGGGCAGGATTAGAGGGGAGGGCCTTTCCCCCCCTTACGGAGGCCCGTAATCACCCCTTTTTGAGAATTTTCTGCCCCTTTTACACAAAAGGGAAAGCCCCGAAGGGCCGGAGAATGGACCCGAAATTAGAGGGGCCAAACGAAGGGAACCCAAAGGCTCCTCGGCAAGGCCAAACAGGTCCGGTAAATTTATTTCCGACTGGCTTTGGCCTAAGGGTATTCCCAAAAAAAACTACAAAAGGGGATAGGTTCGTAGAAATTTCCAGGGGAAAACCCTGGAGAGACTTTTGTTCCCCTTTAAGGGGACAAAACCCGGCAGCGATGACTAGGCTACACAAAATTTCTTGGGGTAAGGGGGCCCTGGGGGGAGGCTGGGACCCCTCATTTGAAAAGGATGGGGGGTGGACCAGTTTAGAAGAAGAGGGCCCTTCCCAAATTTTTTTTTTAAGGAAATCACTTCCCGGGGTTGTCGAGGAACCCGGGGGGGGGCCCCCCCACTTTGGGGGGTGGGGGGCTTGCACTGGGGCCCCCTCACGGGGACTGGAGTGGGCAAAGAAGGTTGTCAAAAGAGAAAATGATTAGGGGGGCCCGTGGTCCTTTTCTTGCCCCCTTAAGAGCGCTTTTTGGGCCCGGGATTTTGGGAGCCTAAACCCTTTGCACTTGCAGAGGGGTCTGGGGCCGCCCCCCTAAACCCCCCATGACCGCAATTTGTAGGGCCTTCCCCCGGCCCTTTGGGGTTTTATCCCAAGGCTTTTGGAGGCCCGCAAAAATATGTATATCCCCAAATCTGGAAGGGGGTTTCACATTCCAGACCTAAAAAACTTCAGACCGATCAGCCCCCATGTCTTTCTTTTTAAAAACATTGGGGAAAGGGGTGGGGGCGCCGGGGGTTTTTAGAACGGGGTGGGTTTAGGGGGGTAACCCCCCACTTCTATACAAACCCAAAACGCAACAAAAGGCTGGGGAACTGCGGAGGGCGGCTCTTCATAGACTGTCACCCCAGGGTTTTTAGGGGACGATTCGGCAGAAAAGGGGCTAAACCATTGGGGGGTCTTCTTAAAAGGACATTAAAAGGGGGCGTTCCCAAAATTGTCTCCCAAAATTTTATGATCGATGCTGGGCGTTAGGAGGGCCGGAACAATGGCATCAAATTTTCAGAAAAAGGGGGAAATTTAGGCCCCCCTAAAGCAGCGAACCCCGGTTTTTAAAGGGAACAATTTAACGAAACTTTAGTTAGGTTTTTAGTCGGCAGCGGCTGCCCCCCGGGGGAAAGGGGGGGTTTTCCCCCCCCTCCTGTGGTCCTTGGTGGTTGAAAGACCCTACTTGGGGCGCTGAAAAAGGGGGGGGGGGTATATGGGCCCGGTAAAAAACGGCGGACGATGGGTGTATACTGGGCGTTGGTAAGGTTTTTCCGGGGCCGGGTCGGGCCCCGCCAGGCTGCCCTTTAGATAACCCAAAAAAAAGGGGGGGTAGGGAACCCAAAGGGCCTCTCTGGTTTAAACCCTAAAAAACAGAAAATTGGGACTTTTTTCTTAGGAAAAAAAGGTTTTGGGATGGCCAAAACAAAGGGCCCCCCATGTGGAAATATTTGGAGCTTTTTGGGGCTAACCGTGGGTCGGTTAAGGGATCTGGGGGTTTTTCCTGGATTTCTAAACTTTAACTGGCCTCAAAACACCTTAAAAAAGGGAAAGCCCGGAAGTTCAGAAATGGCCCTTTTTGGGTTGTCAGGAGGGGGAACACAACGTGGGGGGGCTAAAACCAAAGAAGGGGTTTTCTGGTTTTACAGAGTGTACTTCGGGCCCCATTAAGTTATGCGGGTGTTGGGGTTTGGGCCGGGGGCCATGGCACAGAAAATTTCCCAAAGGGTAACAAAAAAGACAGATGGCAAAGAATTTGGGGTGCCTGGGGGTCACAGGCGCAATTAAACAACCCCATTGGTGGCGATGGAAGGGGCCTCACTGGGCTTTCCCTCCAATGGGGCCTTTTTTTGTTAAAAAGGGGAGGCCTGTAAAACGGGGCCCCCCCAGGGAAAAAGAAACCCAAGGTGGGCGGCCCGTCGGCCAACCAGGGGCTCCCCGGGGGGTAAACTATCGGGGGGCCTTTGGGTTTTGGGCCCGTTGATTTCGTTGGGGAAAAAGAAATTTAATGGTACCCTAAGTACAGAAATGGGCAGGCGGGGGTTTGGGCCTTCCTTCCAAGCAAGGGGTGTGGATGGGGAGAACCGAGCCCGCACAAGTAAAAAGGGGGCGTCTGGTATCAGACGGGTCAAATTATAGAAAAAGGTGGGGGGGTGCTTGGGGGGGGTGGAAGGGAGGGGGGGGCACGGGAAAAAGTTCTGGCCCGTACCTCTAGGGGGGCCCCGCCAACCGTCTTTTTTCCCGGGGGGAGATGATGGCTATTTATGATAGCCACACCCAAGGGAAAAAAAAGCGTTTTAGGTGGTTCGGAGGAGTTGTCTCTTTTGCTCGGGGAAAAAGCCAGGGGGGCGGAAAAAAGGCGATCATGGCCCCCACGTTCCCGCTCTAAAGCGGTATTGGGGGTGCCCGGGGGTCCTGGGGAATCCTCTGCCAGCGTAAACAGGTGGGGAACTCATAAGGGTTCCTGGGGCCCTCCGGGGATTGATGGGAAAAGGGGGGAGCCGATGTTTCTGGCTTTGGAGAGGGGCAAAAAAGCCCACTGCTGGGGCCGGGGGCCGGGCCCTTTGGTTTTTCCTCTTCAAAAAAGGGAAAAAGAAGAATTGGGCAGGGGTTTGGGCCTTGAGGAACACGATAGTAGATGGAGGGGCCCAGTCCGGGCTCAGGCAAATCTCCCTGCTCCTTAAACCAAGGGACCCGGGGGTTTTGCCCGGTTTTTAAACGGGAGAAACTGCTGAGCTTAACCGGGCCAAGGTGGGGCGGTTTTCGGGTTTTGCTGACCAGACACAAATCTTTTAATAAAACACATGAAGATTATGGGCCTAACAGAGGGACTCCCCCATGTAGGCTCTTTCGAGGGAGGAAAGAGGGGAGCTCCCAAAAACATTTTTTTGTCAAAAGTGGAGTTCTCTCATCTCTTAAAGGTTTTAAGGCTCGGGGCCCCTTTTCTGGAAAACCCGAGGATATTTGTAAGGGGGTCACCGGGGGAACATTTACCTTTATAAGGGGGACTTGGGCTTTTTGTGGGCAAATTTTCGGGCCCGACTCGGGGGGGCAAAGGGCCATGGGGTCTAGGCCAGTGGGCTTGGGGGACAGGAACCCCAACTCGGTGTATCTAATTAATCTAGTTTTCTGTGTCAAATACAAAGAAGGAAGCGTTTTCATTTTTTGCATCAACAAGGATTCAATTTTGGGGATTTTTTTTTCCCCCTAAAAAACTTCCCGTGAAAAGTAGCCAAAATGCCCGAAATTTAAAAAGCAAATTTTGCTGTGGGGCCCACTGGGAAATATTAGGGTTCCTTTGCAATACAATTTACCAAAAATAAGTTAAAATAATTTCAATTTATGATGTAACTCAAGTCTGTTGTGTGTTCATTTACTCAAATCCAATCAAATTTCAATGTTCTGGATAGAAGTGAAAACCTCCCAAACTCAACGATTCTCTTTGTACTCCAAGTGTCGACGATTAGTGAGGTTTTACTGTAGTGTAAGCTTTTTCGGGATTGCAAAACAATCTAATTTAAAAGGAGCTAAAAATGCACTCAAAGATCTATAAAACATTACATCTGAAGGATGGCACCATTGCTGAATTTTCCTTTGTCTGGGTGGAGGGCAGCAGAGCAGCTTCTCTCTAGATTATTTTCTGCTTTGCCACTGATTAATATATAACTTAATGATTTGTCGTCTAGAGTTCTTCCAATTATATTATTTATTTAGTAAATGATCTCTCTTTTATATATTTTATAGGTGATGAAGTTAACATGACAGGGAAAAACAAAATGTGCTAATATTAAAGCATAATAGAGTGTCAGTTGATAGTCCCGAATCAGTTGTTTCTATATTTAATGAATACTATTAAACCATGGTGGAATCTCAGATTATACCTAATCTGGACTTGCTATCCTCTTTAAATAGCCTACATCCAACTATGAACAGGAGTAATTTGTCTCTTTTTGAACCTGTAACTGAAAAATATATTGAGAATGTTATAAAATCATTAGTAATAAGTATTCAACGGGTTATGATGAAATAACAACGCCAATCATAAAACTTGTAATCGACAGTTTAAAGAAACCTTTAGTACACCTAATCAACTCATCCTTTATTTCCGGCATTTTTCCTACTCAAAATATCCAAAATCACACAACTTTAAAAAGAGGCTATACCAATTTAAAAATCAGGCGATACCGAAATTGTTTCTAACTATAGACCATTATCGTTAATATCCTCTTTTTCTAAATTATATGAGGGAGTTGTCACCAGGCAGTTGACACATTACTTGGAAACTAATAATCTCATCTCCAAGGAGAAACGCGGCTTTAGAAAGAATAAGTCGGTTGTTGGTGCAAGTTTTTACTTCATTGGATCAATTATAGAATCTGTTATAAGACCTTCGTAAAGTTTTCGATAGTTTATGTCATATTAAATTACTAAATATATTGGCAAACTTTGGTATAAGAAATAGAGCCCTTTCTTTGGCTCAAATCTTATTTGAGCCACAGAAGTCATTTTGTTGAATTGAAATATACTTACAATTTTAAACAGTCTACAACATATAAATCTAAAACAAACCCACTAAAATATGTTGTCCCGCAGGGATCCATAATAGGACCATTACTCTTTTTGTGCTATATTAATGGAGTGTCTAATTCAGGCATTTCCAGCAAAATCACTTTTTATGCAGATGATGTTAATATAAAATTTTCAGGATATCATTCAAATGAAATATAAATGTCTGCATACACCCAACTTTCATTTATTCAACAATACTTAGCTGAATTAAACATTTTAATAAATATCAGTAAAAAAATGTATAAATTTTTCTTCCACAAAAAGGAAAAATAAATGTCGGGTATCAAATATTTGTTTCGTTGATTAATTTTTGGAAGAAAATAATGAAATAAAGTTATATGGTTATTTATAAAGCAAAAATTTAGACAGTTTAAACCCAAAAAAAAAAAAAAAACAAAAAAACAATATTTACACCAACATAAATGTTATGAACAAAGCATTCTTTCCATTGATAAAAGCCCTGTAGTGATAGAAAATCTTAAGATCGATTAGGGGCCAGCGGGGTGAAGCCCAGATAATTTTTTTACAGATCTTATGTATTTCCAACCATCATTGAACCTTAAGGGTTGAAATAAATTAATCAAGTTATCTTAACTTTTTCCTAACGCAAGAACATTCACAGTGACCGGTTCGCTTATAGAATTAAATTTAATATAGATTCTTTCTATTATAGACATCAAAATTAACCAGTTAAAGTGACGTTTAAAAATGTCAGGGGTTACAATTTATATTTATTCAATATGCTTTTCAGACAAAAATTTTAGCACATTTCTTATTTACCATTACTGTACATCTGGCAATACTTATGTATTAAAAATAGGTACAGTATGAAAATAAGAGACCATCAGCAACTTAATAACCCTGGATTAGGTTTTTTAATTTAATAATGTACATTTACATTAATGTCATCTTCATATTGTGTGAACTGTAACATATTGTGTACTGTCTTGTAACATGATCTAATATGAAGATATGGGTTGGTATAAAATATGATTCCTTTTTTCACCCAATGGGTACAAAGTTAAAAACACATCTTAAAATGTATTTACTATGACATTATCACATAACATT